>LR750832.1:230283-276814 GCA_902729485.2 Mus minutoides
TAAAAGAATTATATGTTGGCTTGTTTTCCACAAGGCAACAATTGAGGCTTAAATATCCCCAATAATTTGGGCAAAGACTGTGAATATCTAGAAGACACTTTATGCTTGCATCCTTACAAAGGAATTTCCACTTTGGGAATACCTCAATATAAAGGAGCTCCTGTGCCAATGTCTTTCTTAGTAAAATGGGCTGAATTGTAAAACTGCCACTAATTTTTGTGGCGGTAATTCCTGCCAAAATGGAGACACCTGTCATTAGGACACTGACCACCCTATCTATATCTGCTCTGCTTGAAATGCTGGAAGGTTCTGTAAGACATATAATAATGAGGATGCATCCAAGTCCCACGATGAGGTTATGTGCCAGGATGGAACCAATGTATACTCATGCTTCTGTGTGCCTGGACACCAAGGCAAACACTGTGACTTGGAAGCAGATAAATGTGTTTCTCAATGAATGTGGCTATATGCCTATGCTGACATAGAAAGATACACATGTGTCTGTCCTCATGAGTATTCTTGTGTGACCTGTGACTTGGAAATTGATAAATGTGGATGCCAGCTGTGTCTACCTAGTGCCTTATGACTACATATCAAGATGATCTTGAGTCTTACTTCTGTGGCTGTGTATATGGATTCCTTGGAGATCATGGTGAACTCAAATTTGATCATCTGCCAATCAGCAATGTCTCCATGGAGGTCTATGTTGAAATAGAGGAAACAACTTCTTCTGTGACTACATGGGTACTGAGTTCACAGGGACACACCTTGATAATGTGAAGCCCCTTTATTGGTCAAAGACTTGTCACCATGATATAGTATGTAAAGACACTGTTGACAGTTAAATTTGTAACTTCTGGCCTGGATACACAGGTGCCTTGCGTGAGACTGTCATATGAATGCAATAGCAACCTCTGTCAATTTGGGGAGTAATGTGTCAAACTGTCCTCAAAAGATCTCTACAAACACATTGCTGACCTGCTTCTTCTTTCAACCACCTTGGAGTGTCAAGCTATGTTTGTATCTATCAGCCTGGATTCACATACAGAATCAAAACATAATTGTTCTCCGAGAGAGTCCACCCAACAGCTGACTGAAACAGATGCAGATACCCAGAGCCAAACCCTAGATGGAGTTCTGGAAATCCCGGAGAAGAGACTAAACTACTAACTAAAGAGTAATTAAGGGATGGACCTAGCCCCTAACATACATATGTATCAGATGTGTAGCATGGCCTTCATGCAGATCCCTTCAAAACTGGACAAGATACTTACCCTAACTCTGTTACCTGCCTCTTAGCCTGCTCCCCTAACTAGGATGTCTTCTCAGACCAATAGGAGAGAATGAACCTAGTCCTGAAGTGACTTTACATATCAGGATACATCTGTTTTCTGGTAGGGATCTCCCCATTCTGAGAGGTAGAATGGAGAGGAAATGGGAGAAAGCCCTTGTGAAGGAAAATGGAAGGAAAGGGGGTGCTTAATTCAAAATATTAAAAAGAAAGAGAGAGAAAGAAAGAAAGAAAGAAAGAAAGCAAGAGGGAGAGAGAGAGAGAGAGAAAGAAAGAAAGAAAGAAAGAAAGAAAGAAAGAAAGAAAGAAAGAAAGAAAGAAAGAAAGGGCATATGTAAACATAATAAAACAATGTACAGCTACCCTATCATTGAACATAAAATTAATTGAAGAGAAGTTCAATGCAATTGCCCCAAAATTGACAGCAAGAGAAGGTCTTCAGTGAGGAAATAATTGAACTTGGGGCTGAAATAAACCAAGTGTAAACAAAAAGAACTATACAAAGAATCAACCTAACCACAAGCTGGTTCTTTAAGAAAATCAACAAGATAGATAAACCCTTAGCTAGAGTAAATAGAGGCACAAAGACAAAATCAGAAATGAAAAGGGAGTTATAACAACAGACTGAGGAAATCAAAAAACTCATCAAATCCTACTACAAAAGACTTTACTCAACAAAACTGGAAAACCTGGAAGAAATGGACAATTTTCTAGACAGATACCAGGCACCAAAGTTAAATAGGATCAGATTAACTATGTAAACAGTCCAATATCCTCTAAAGAAATAGAAACAATCATCAATAGTCTCCCAACCACAAAAAAGCCAAGGACCTGATAAGTTCAGTGAAGAGTTCTATCAGACCTTCAAAGAAGACCTAATTCCAACTCTCCACAAACTATTCTATAAAAATAGAAACAGAAGGTACACTACCCAATTCATTCTATGAAGCCACAATTACTATAATACCCAAGCCACACAAAGATCCAACAAAGAAAGAGAACTTCAGACTAATTTCCGTTATGAATATTGATGCAAAAATACTCAATAAAATTCTCGTTAACTGAATCCAAGAACATATCAGAACAATCATCCATCATGACCAAGTAGGCTTTATCCCAGGTTTAATATACAGAAATCCGGGGCTGGTGAGATGGCTCAGTGGTTAAGAGCACCAACTGCTCTTCCAAAGGTCCAGAGTTCAAATCCCAGCAACCACATGGTGGCTCACAACCATCCGTAACAAAATCTGATGCCCTCTTCTGGAGTATCTGAAGATAGCTACAGTGTACTAACATATAATAAATAAATAAATCTTTAAAAATATATATACAGAAATCCATCAACGTAATCCACTATATAAACAAACTCAAAGACAAAAACCACATGATCATCTCGTTAGATGCTGAGAAAGCATTTTATAAAATCCAACATCCTTTCATGATAAAAGTCTTGGAAAGATCATGAATTCAAGGACCATACCTAAATATAATAAAGCAATATACAGCAAACCAGTAGCCAACATAATATATATATATATATATATATATATATATATATATATATATATATATATATATATATATAATTGAAGTCTTTAAAGAAAGTAATTGAACACAATATCAGAAGATGGGCAGATTCCCAGGCTCATGGTTAAGTAGGATTAGCTTATTAAAATGGCTATCCTAACAAAACTAATATATAAAACTATCCCTGTCAAAATCACAACAATTTTTAAAATATCTTGAAAGGATAATTATATGGAAAATCAAAGTTCCAAGCTAGAAAAAAAAATCAATCCTTGACACTAAAATAATTGCTGGTGGTGATATCACCATCCCAGATTTCAGATTGTACTGCCTAGCTACAATAAAAACAAACAAACAAACAAACAAACAAACAAAAACACACTAAGTTTTGGCACAAAAAATACTAGTTGATTCATGGAATGGATTTGAAGATCCAGACATAAATCCACAAACTTATCTGAACCTAAGGTTTGATTTTAAAAATCCAGAAATATACAATAAAGAAGTTAAACAAGTTATACTAGATAAACTGTATATCTACTTATAAAAGAATACAAGTAAATCCATATTTCTTACCCTGCACAGAACTAAAGTCAAGTCTAAGTGGATCAGAGACCTTAACATAAAGCCAGATTTGCTTTCTGAATATAATAGGCACAATTATCAACAATTAAAAATTGGGATCCCATGAAACTGGAATGCTTCGGTAGGGCAAAGAATATTATCAATAGGACAATACATCACCTTCCATAATAGGAAATTTTGAGATTGTTTATTTGTTAGGTTAGTTAGTTAGTTTTTTGTTTTTTTTTCTAACTCCATATCTCTTACAGGTCCAATATCCAAATACATAAAGACCTTAAAAAACTAGATATCAAAAAACCAAATAATCAATTAAATGTCACAATTAAAAATTGTAAACAGATCTAAACAGAGAATTCTCAACAGAGGAGTCTCAAATGGCTGTGAAATGCTTAATGAAATGGTGAGCATCAAGAGAATACAAATCAAAACTACTTTGCTTTTCTTTCTGTTTTGTTTTGTTTTGTTTTGTTTTTCAAGACAGGGTTTCTCTGTATAGCCCTGGCTTTCCTGGAACTCACTTTGTAGACCAGGCTGGCCTCGAACTCAGAAATCCACCTGACTCTGCCTCCCAAGTGCTGGGATTAAAGGTGTGTGCCACCATGCCTGGCTTACTTTGCCTCTCTATTTTATGCTGGTCAGGATTGCTATAATCAAAAACACTAGAGACAGCTCATGCTAGGAAAGATATGGAGAAAGGGGAACACTTCTCCAATGCTTATGGGAATGCAAACATCTACAATGACTATGGAAATCAATATGGTAATTCTTCAAAAATTTATAGTTAATCTACAGGAAGACACATTTGTACCACAAGGAATCGTTCATTGAACTGCAAGAACACACTTACTCAACTGTGTTCATTGTGGTTTATTTATAATAAGCAGAAACTTGGAACAATTTGCATGTTCCTCAACTGAAGAATAAATAAAATATGTGGTTCATTTGAACAATGAAATATTACTCATCTGTTACAAAAATGATATTATGAAATAGGTAGGCAAATGGCTGAAACTTGAAGAATCCTTCTGGTATGAGATAACCAAACCTCCGAAAGACAAATATGCATCCATTTATAAGTGGATATTAGCTGCTAAGTAAATGATAATCAAGCTGTTCTCCATAGACACAGAGAAGTTAAATAAATAAGACTCTATGGAGGACACATCTATTGCCCTGGGAAAAAGAAATATAATAAATTTTGTTAGTAAACGGAGGTCAAGTGGGAATAGTATATAGAGTGATTCATTGGGGGATAGAGGAAGAAAGTATGGTGAAAGACAGCTGAAATTTGGGGGACAGATTTTAGGAGGACTGTACAGTGTGATGTGCCTCCCTCGACCAGAAGAAAGTCACACCACCACCAGGATCTTCTCAGTCAGCTTTATTCTGGAGCACCTTGATAGTAAATTCCCAGGACCCAGGACAGCAGCAGAGCTGCTGCTTTTATACTCTCCCAGAGAAGGGGGAAGGGTGTCGTAGTGGTTGCGGATTGGTGCACCAAGATAAACTTCATTAACATATGGCCCGTTCATTGGTGCCACAAGCCACACCTAATTAGCATATTGTCCGTTCAGGAGGGGAAATTGCTTGAGGAGGGCATGAAGAGAGCTGCACATGCGTGCTAGGTTCTCCTCCCTGGCAGCTGGCCTGTCCCCCACCATCTTGTAATGGCAGGGAGCCGGAGTCTCCAAGAAATGGAGGATGCTGGGGCCGGAGGCTTGCCGGAGCCCAGGAGGCTTGCAGGAGCCTGGAGGCTTTTCTCAGAGCCCAGAGGAGGCTTTCCTCGGAGCCTGGTCATGGAGGCGTTCGCCGGGGAGCCCGGTCATGACAGCATTCTCCGACGCCGCTGGGGAGCACGGTCGCAGCAGAGTTCGCTGCCGCCTGGGAAGTCTGGGTGCGGCTTTCTACATCTCCCCCTTCTTTATTAATTAAATATGAAGTCCTGCAAATCAGGTCAGTGAACACCCCAGCCTGAGGGAGCAGCCTTTGAAAAGTGACTGATAGGAAATCGGGCTACCATCAGTCATGACCACCTGTCTGTCTCTGCAGAGATCTGGAGTAGGAGGAGATGCTACCAGCACGTTTTGGTGGACTTGGCTGTAACAGAGGTCAAATTCTTTGTGCAATCATGAGACACTGTAATGAATTTCTGCCCTAGTTGTTGATAGGTATACTTTAGCATACCCGTCTCCGTGTCGTTTTATCAGGGGGAGGATAGGTCAGGATGACATGAAACCTCCATGCAATTTGACATGTTCTCGAGGAATCTATCCTGTATGGAACATCCCCTGCACTATATTGTGACACTCTGTCAGCAAAATTGAGTTTCCTTACTCTGATATCCTTTGAGATGGTATAGTGAAAGTTATCAGGTCTGCCCCTAAACCCGGGAAGTATGAGCAAACTTGTCTGCTAGGAAATCATTACAGACTTTTACAGAGGTCAACCAGAAGTCCAGTGAAATGCACTCATCTATGGCCATCAGGGCTCGAACAACGACAGCTTTCTGTCAAGCCTGAGTGCATCTCATACAACATAACAACCAGAGGCAAAGTACACAACCCGCAAACACCAGGATACCCTAAAGTAACATCCTAGCCCATTCTTTCTCCCAAGGTGACAGGGTCGACTCTGGTGCCGTTCAGGATAGAAATCTGGATAAGGAGCTTCCAGGAAATTCATTCTGCCTCTGCAGTCTAATTCTCTTGAAGGTACTCTGACAAATCCCTGCTATAATTAAAGTTTGCAGACATATCAGCAATTACTGGGGTAATACACAAATTCTTAAAATGGGAAACACAGGAACATTGAATCAACAGAAATAGTTCTTCCTTTTTTTTTTTTTTTTGAAGTACTATGTACTGGCATAGGGACTGGCCAAGTGCGGGTGACAACCCATAATTTTAACATATTACCCATTTGCAGATTCATCAGGAGTATCAATAGATGTAGGTGTTTCTTCATTATCCTTTTTCTCTGCTGCATCTTCCAAGGGAGGGTGCACTCTTCGTATCAGTCTCTCAGGTACCCAAATTGGTTCTTTGTCCCTAGGAAAAACACAAACCGCTCCCCTGAACTGTGAAATAACCGGGTCTGGACCTAGCCATGACCCGGATTAAACAGAGATAGTAATGGAAAGGTTTTAATTCATAATTTGGCATCTTCAGGTAACATCAAACCCAATTTATGTCACCTAATAATCTTTGGAAATCCTTTAAAGTCCTCAAATTATCCTTCCTAAACTCTACCTTTTGTGGCACACTCTGTATTGTTCCTACTTTGGCTCCTAAATAATCTCAAAAAGCTATAGATATTAATCTTAACATCCTGTCCAGGTGAACAGCCACTCTCTTTCAGCTCTGCATCAAGCTGTCCACCTAGGTTGAGGAGGTGCTGCTTTACTTGTGGGATGCCCATATTTGGAATAAGCCACAGGACTCCATCCTGATACCAAAGAAACTATCTTATGCATCCCACATGGGCTCTTTTTATAGGAGAACAAAAGCTACCCTTCAAAGATACATTAAACAAAACATTCCTTTTCCATGACTGTGGATGGCAATTGCAAGGATTTATTGGTTCCAAAAATCCGAAGAAAAACCATAGCATCAACTCTAGTTTCACACCTGCTTTCAATGTGCCCTGATTCCAGGTAAAATCTAGGTCTCTGCCAAGTTTGTCCCAGCAGGGAACAGTAAGACTCCTTGATACAGCAAACCAAGGGGCCACAGTATCACACTCCTTCAAAACCCTTTCAAGGGTAGATTGTTTGATTTTTTTAATTTTTGATACAAGCAGCTCCTGAAGAGCCAAAAAAATTGAGTGCAAATGAGAAGCGCCCATGATTACTTAATCCTTTTCTAACTGCACTCCTGTTCTTTATTGTCTCTTACCCGAGAACTTTCTCTTGTCCCATTTACCTGGGAACTTTATCCTTGAGAGAGGGGTAAATCCCATTTTCTTGTTCCCCCTTAATTTTAAGAGTAGGTTCTAGCCTCCCTTTCAACAATATAGGGAAGCATAACCTCCTTAAAATATTCCGGGAAGCTTACCGGTACCGCCGCTCCGTAGCTGATGAGTTCTGATCCCATGAAGATAATCTTTAGTTCCTGAAGAGCTCAGATCCTACAAAGATAGTCTTCGATTCCTGAAGAGTTCAGATCCCACGAAGATCTTCTTCGGTTTCTGAAGAGTTCAGTTCCCACGAAGATCTTCTTAGGTTCCTGAAGAGTTCATTTCCCACAAAGATCTTCTTCAGTTCTCAGGTTCTAGGCACCACTTGCGACCCGCCTCCCTTGACCAGAAGAAAGTCATGCCACCACTGGGATCTTCTCAGTCAGCTTTATTCTGGAGCACCTTGATAGTAGATTCTCAGTTCCCAGGACAGCAGCAGAGCTGCTGCTTTTATACTCTCCCAGGGAAGGGGGAAGGGTGTCATAGTGGTTGTGGATTGGTGCACCAAGATACACCTCATTAGCTTATGGTCCATTCATTGANGTGTGTGTGTGTGTGTGTGTGTGTGTGTGTGTGTGTGTGTGTGTGTGTGTGTGTGTGTATGTGTGTGTGTGTGTGTGTGTGTGTGTGTGTGTTGTAGGGAATCCTGAGGAGATTTCTAAATAGTCTATGTAAATGCTAGGACAAAGGGTAGCTGTCTGAAAACTGATGGAATGTGTGTATTGGGAGGAGGGGGAAAGCATTGCTGAAGACAATATCCACAAAGCTCATTTTACATAGAATGATTGAGCTGGTATCTGAATGGAGCTTTTAACTCTATATTATAGTTATTTTGGTATGGAAAGAAACTCTGTAGATGATGAAAGGAGAAACCTTCACTTCAACCCAGCCATAAAACCCTAGGCCTAAGATTTCTCCAGTTTGCAAGATTTGCTGGAGCAATGGTATTACAGAACTTTTTGGAGTGGCCAACACAGGTCTGTAGTAACTTGAGGCTCACTCCAAGAAAGGGAGTCCATGACCTACACTGCCTGGATGGCAAGGAATTGGAGAGAAGACCATCCAGAGACATTGGTATACACAAACATGACTGGCAAAAAAATAAAAGAAGAGAAAACAAAAAAACAAACAAACAAACAAAACAAATAAAACCAAATCAAACCAGAACAACAACAACCACAATCAACAAGCTAACAAACAAACAATAAATCACCAGGATTTCATCTCTTAGAAGATGGGAGGGGATGCAGTAGAGACTCAAAGCCAGATATTAATTTGGCAGAGAATCTATTTTGGGATCTCCTTTGGGTCTCTCCTCCTCACACTTCAGGGAACACCATGGATGAAAGAAGAGGGAAGACTGTAAGATTCAGAGAGGGTGGAGGACACCATAACACAGTGGTCTACAAATCAACTATACAGCACTCACATGAACTCCGAGAGACTAGAGCAGCAATCATGGGGCCTAAAAGTGTCTGCAGACATGGTCCTCTGTGTTCATATTGTTGCTGTTCACTTGGTGTTTTTATGGTACTCTTAAAACTGGGAACAGTTATATCTATGCCTTCTCTTGCTACTCTTTGGACTATTTTCTTCCTGTTGGGTTGCCTTGCTCAGCCTCAATACGAAGAATTTTGCATGGTTTTATTGTATCTTGGTTTTTCCTCTTTGGTTGTTGTCTCTTTGAGGCTTGTTCTTTTCTGAAAGGCAAGGCACAGACTGCATGTGGGGATAGGGGAGGTAGATAGGAGCTGAAAGGAGTGGAGGGAGGGTAAACTACATACAAGATCTACTCTATGATCAAAGAATCAATTTTTAAGGGTGGAGAAAAAGAAATAAATGATTCTAAAAACTTTAAGAGACAAGCAAGCTTATTTATTCTATTATCTGACATGATATATTTCAAATCCTTGATCCATTCACTTTCCATAGCTTCTAGCAAGTACTATTTTACTTTCAGCTTCTAGTAAATCAATATATTTATTTGACTTTTATGTATATGACATTATATGGGTCTTCTGTTCCATAGTTGGCTTGTTTTTCTTAACGAAATTATCTTTTTTTCACACGGAGAAAGTTTTGTCCAGAATATATATCCAAATAACCTTCCATGGAGCATATTTAATGTATTTTTTAAGATGGACAAATGTCTTACTAGCATGTTTTAGCTCTTCCGAATGATTCTCATTCTAGATGTTTAAAGTTAATATTCAGCTAGCAGCCTTTAGATGAATATGTAGAACTCTGAGCTCTTCCTGCACCACGCCTACCTGGATGCTGCAATGTTTCTGCCTTGATGATAATGGACTGAACCTCTGAATGTATAAGCCAGCTCCAGTTAAATATTTGGCCTTATAATAGTAGCCTTGGTCATGGTTTCTGTTTCTAGCAGTAAAACCCTGACTAAGACACTTTATAATGTTAAATGTTGAGATGAATCAATGATATTATGAAAAACTACTGACCTCCACATTCTTATACATGATACATCAATATGCTAGGGAATCTACTTGTATAGATACAGTGCTGACTACAAGACACAATGGCATGGTTATTATTCTCAAGAACAGATACACATATCTAGGATCTTAACAGTAAGATAATCTCATCAGTAACAAAGATGATACCCACTGAATTTCCTAATTTTTAAAGTGAAGTTTGAAATTAAATCAGACTTTTGTTTTTCATGAATATAGAAATCTCTGCAAATATCTTATGAATAGTAGTAGGCAAGGTTCATGTAGGCCAACTATTAAATTCTTTTGTTTTTAGATAAGATACTTTCAACCAATTTCAACTAATGTTTATAAACATATGAAACTTATTTCTACATTCTTACATTTTTGATTTACAAATAATTCAGTAGCAATATTGGAGATTTTAGTATCCTTTGGTCCAAGCATTAACAGCTCTTTTATTTTTAAATTGGAAATAAATATAGCTTATGTAGCAATTGCTACATTTGAATAATGTTCACTTTCATTAGATATGTTCTTCACTGATTTACTCAAACATTAGTTTTTATAATTTCTTTTGTCATCTGTCTGCAGTTTTCAATAATTGTTTTCAATCATCAGTTTTCTAAGTAATTATATTTTTCATTTGAATACTCAATATGCAACTATTTTTACATTTCTGTTTACATGTAAAAATATGCAACTATTTGAAGATCTATTCTAATTTTACAATATAGTTATTTCTAATTTTAGCTAACAAGAACAAAAACAAAAAGAAAGAAAGACAAGCCACATAGTATAAATAAACAAGTCTCCTGAGACTGCTGTCTCTTTTAACAATAAATGAGTTTGCTATATTAAAGGTTTCTCCAGAAGAGAAAAAGCCACTCACTTTCTATGCCATAACTGCCATTCTTAGCCACACTACTTCCAACAGTAACATAGATGCTCACTGCCTGTGGGTTAATTTATACTTGTATATAGAGTTTAAATCCTCTCAACGAGAGATGGCCAAGAGCTTAAAGGAGACTGTGATTGCAATTGGTAACAGTTTACAACTAAAATTAATTGAGCACATTGATTCTTGAAGAAGAAAAGCCCAAATCTCCATTAAGCCATTCATACAAAAGGGTGTTAAAGAAACATCATTATGGGGCTAGCATATATCTCAAAAACTCCCAGATTTAGAGTTGATGTTTTCAATATTTTTGTCTGAATAGTCCAGTTAATTATATTCAATTCAAAATTGTTTCATTACTGTAGCATAGTACATGTTCCATGAAAAGAAACTTTAATTTTCAGAATAATATATTCATATTATCTATTAGTTACACATTATCTTCATCTTTGAGACAGTCATGCATATCTCTTATAAAATATGATCATATCCTTCTCCTAGATTCCTCCTTCAAGTGTCCCCAGTGTCTCACAGAATGATTCCCTTCCAACTTCTTGTATTTTTTTTTTTCATTTTCTCGTGGGTACATCCTATTAACTCTCTATAGTGCTACATATGTACATATGTTATATATGTTAGAACAAGAAAACATACAAGTAAATACACCTCAAAAATATATGATTCTTTTGCCTGTGAATATATCAATAGCAGATAACTCCTCTTTAGAGGAAAGCCTGGAGAGGATTCTTATCATTTGCTGTAATGGTGGCTGGCTAGATATTGTGCAGATAAGAACAGCTGAGGAGAGGTCACATGTGTGACAGTAATGTCAAGTCTAGAAGACAGTACTTCACTGCATGTCTTTCTATCTTATACCTCTGGCTGGGGTAGGAGCACATGTAGGCCACATACTCCTGGTGTTTAGTTACTTATTTTTCTTTTTTTATATATAACCCTTAGTCTTTATTTATTAATAAATCTAAGAAAACATATTTTCAAATCAAGCCATACATGGAGAGCAAATGTCTGAACAGAATGTTTCAGCTGTCTAATCTTATCTTCTAAAATATGCAGATGACATGGACTGTCTTTCATTACCTTAAGAGTAGTAATTGGCAGGTTATATGCCCCAGTATAGGGGAATGCCAGGGTCAGGAAGCTTGAGTAGGTGGATTGGTGAGCAGGTGGAGAAAAGAGGGGATAGGGGCTTTTTTTTTTTTTTTGGAGGGTAAACTAGAAAAGGAAATAACATTTGAAATGTAAATAAAGAAAATATCTAATAAAAAATGAAAAAAATAGGTATGGAATATGCTAAACACCCTGGCTGTCTATTATGGAAGAGGTCAGATGCTTAATGTGACAAAATAATCGATAATAAAACTATACAGGAGGAACATTATATTTTTGATACATGGACACATGAAGAATTGAGATACATCTTGTGATTAGCAATTAAATTAGGACCAGTGTATTACATTTATTTTCAGAACTCTGCCTATGAGTAAATGCTTACCAGTCTAAGAAGACTAATTTAGTAGTAACTACCTTCTTTCATGCCAGTTAATTTTAAGAGAAAAAGGAATAGCACTCCAAACAGGCTCCTGTTGCAACGAAGTTTTTTTTTTTTTTTTTTTTTTCTCTTGTTGTTTTATAACTTTACCAGTTTGCTTTCACAGAGGGGGAAAGCAACCTGCCTTTTACTCGGTTACAAAATCAGCTGCGGACACACCAGAGATCTCATAAAGTACAGACTCATAAACGACCTCACTAATAATTTTATGACTTCTATTAAAAACCATGAATTCAACTTACATATATTGCTTTTCAAATCACCATTTACACTGTGAGGGCATACATTTACTTTGGCCTGGTGACTTTAATAACATTTTACATAATCTTTTAGTAATGGAGCAGAGCCACCACTAGTTTTCCACCCTCCATGTTGGTCCCAGTGATAAAACTCAAGTCTTCGTGTGCCTGCCAAGAAAACCTGTCAAAGCCGGGCGTGGTGGTGCACTTCTTTAATCCCAGCACTCGGGAGGCAGAGGAAGGTGGATTTCTGAGTTCAAGGCCAGCCTGGTCTACAAAGTGAGCTGCAGGAGAGCCAGGGTTACACAGAGAAACCTTGTCTTAAAAAAAAAAAAGTCAAACTTCTCAGATGTTTGGGGGATCAAATAAATAAATAAAACTAATTAATCAACAAGAAAATATCAGTTCTATATGGAGGAGGGTAACTAATTCTTAATGCTGTTCAAATGTGGGACATGTGTATAAAGTAGGTTAACCTGTGTTTCTGTTCATAGCTAAGGATCCCTCCATTTTTGTTGTTGTTGTTGTTGTTAACAGAACTCAGTATGGAGGCAGAGCTAGTTAGGCAGAGGCTTATTTAGAAAGCAAATATTCCAGAGCAGAAATGGCATGAGCAGCGCCTAAGAGCAACCCTATGGGTTTTGCACTGTGATTTGAGATAATTCATGTGATTATTTTGAGATAGCTGACATACTCATGGAGAAAGACTTCCAATTATCCCTCCCAACAGATAATGGGCCTGACCTTTCATTAGAGGATTTAGTTTTGTGGTCCACTAGATAATCCAGATTAAGAAACACAAAGTTAATGATGTTCCAATGAAAGCTTAGGCCTTTTGAGAATTCAGAGCTTTCCTTAGTACATGTGTGTGGAAAATGCTTGAAACCTAATTTTTTGTTTGCTTTTTTGTTGCTTATTTTAAAAATGTAAATTAAAATATAGTTATACCATTCACTTCTTTCCCTTTCATTCCTGTAATCCTTCCAGTCCTAACCCTACTCAATCTCAGATTTCTAGTACTCTAGATTTTAATATACCAAGAACAATCTTTGGTCTCACAGGTTTTGAAATACAAAGGACATTTCAGCTGTCTGGAGGCATAGCTACTGTGGCAAAGGAACTCTATGTCACTTTTGCAGGTTTTTAGTCCTATAAGAAAAATAATTTGAAAACAGACTCAGCAGGAAACACAATACTATTTTCGTCCAGTATAAAAGAAATAAAACCAATAGAACAGAAAAGCTAAATAACTCAACACTTTCTAGAGAGAAAGTTGATAAGAGGAATACAGAAGGTGATGGTTCTCAAGTTATAGGCCAGGAAAATATGCAGGGGCAGAAATAGGTATCTATAAACATCTTCCCGCTAAGGGATTGAGCATGTCTTCAAACAGAGAGACAGAGAGAGACAGAGGCAGAGAGAGAGAGAGAGAGAGAGAGAGAGAGAGAGAGAGAGAGAGAGAGAGAGAGAGAGAGAGATCAGAGCATCAGGGCAGGTCAAAGATTTTAGTCAGTGTCTGAATAAAGGAGATAAAAAGATGTAGTTTCGCTTTGTTAGAATTCAGAGAGTGGGCGGCTAAGCAGGGAGCATTCTTCATCTTGGATTCAGACAGAACAGACGGTTTTATTGACAAGAGGCCTCTTGTGCAATTAATTCGTTAGAATTTAGATAATTTCCTAAGAGAGGGAGGAGAGACATAAATTTCTAGGAGATTTATCATATCTTCCTCCTTGAAGGGAACTATGACACATAATAAAAAAAATACTTTTTTATTACAAAAATCATGTTAAAATAGATCAAAAGAATTAATTAAAAAAATCATTCTTTAAAACAGCCATAGAGGAAATTGCCTTTCATTAAAGACTCTAAGTTCTTGCTATGTATTCCATCCCTCTTATAAAATATTTCAAACCTTGAGGAGGTACAATTGTGATGCTTTCTGTCTCATTGCACATTACATCTCATTTTTTTGTTTGTTTGGTTTGGTTTTTGAAATGTCATGTCACTACATTTTTCTTGTTGTTCCTGAAATTGGGAGATCTTACTTTCTCTGACTCTCCTGTGCTAGAATTAAAGGTATACATTACTACTCTTAGCCTTAAAACATACTCTGAGTTTTCAATTCAGTATACTAAGTGTGTTACTAGAGACACAAGAGGTGTTGTGGAAAGCTATCAAGTCAGAGGAGTCTGTCCTTATTGGGCACAAAAACCAATTAATGTTTGACCTAACTTGTCACTTGATAGGGCTGCAGTGATGACGGAGTGCTCAAGTCTCGGCTCCTTTTTGAGGCTTCTCTATGTGCAATTTGTTGCATTGAAGTTAAGATATTTTGCTAAACGTTTCTAATCAAGAGTCCATCATAAAGCTTGGGACACCTGTCTGGCTTCTATGATTATCTTCTCTGAGCTATGACTCTCATGTCTATCTTCTTTCTAACAACTCTATCTGTAAAAGCTCTTTGAGACTTGAACTATTGATAACATGTTACAGCTAAGAAAAATGAATGTACAGTTATAATTGAAATCAAATAAGAAGTGTAAAATGTAAATGTTGCAGAAAATCAAACACATGCCTTTTCTATGTGAAGTACTGAAAATTTGGTAAGCACTGAGTTGAATTATTTTCCTATCATGACTTAAGAAATTGAGCAACTTTAGTGTAGGAAAGTGGTGAATTATCTGGGTCTTTCATCACACATGTCAAACTCCTGGTGCTATTTGAATCTATCTTTTTTCTAGATCATTCTCTACATCATAAGGTGTTGGGAGGTAATGATGTACCTGAAACTCCAGTAGGTCCTAATTTTCTTGCTTGCTGTCAAGCAGGGACTGCTCTTAGCTTGTGAAGCTGCCTGTTGTCAGTCCTGTCTCCTGGCACTACCATGAAACATCTGGCTGTATCAACTTTTTTGCAAGTTTTGTTAGAGGAGGTTTTATTCAACTCTGCTAAAAAGGTGTTTGGCACCTTGTGACCTGAGGAGGGAAAGGGAAACATAGTATCACCTTGGCTACATTAACCTGATGGAGAAAGCTGCAGAATCAGGCTACCCACTGGGAGAGAGAACTAGTAAATGTCCATTCCATTGGAGTTCTCTAGTATTCAATGGTCACACTGCTATGATGATCCCTACCATAGTTTGTCTTCCTTGGGATTGTGAAAATTAGGGCTATTAGCAATAGTTCATTCTTAGATATCCTATCTTCTCCAACACACAGCAATGACAGCAATGTACTTGTGATGGTTAGCCACATACCCAGAGTCCAACTAACATGTTCTGACATGAGGAACAAGAGCCCAGTTATTTTCATTTTACATACACAATATTCAATGTTTGAGGGTAGGAAACATAAATTAGACAAAGATAACATAGAGAGGAATCATAAAAAAAAATATGCCACAGGGAAGGCATTGCTGTCCTAAAATCCAGTCCATAGAATACTCATATCTCTTCAGCAGACTACTCTAAGCTGCTCACTCTGTTTTCTATCTTCTATTGTGTGAGCTGGGAAACTTTTTCCCATAAATGGAGGAGCCTTCATCTGAGTCCAGCCCGTTTCTGGATGGTGGAGTTTCATTTTATTTTATACTCTTGTTATTTTCATTTTATATTCTCTTTTACTCCCAGACCAAGCTAAGAGTGTCAGCTGACATGAATTTCTCAACAGCTCTGTGGGCATTGCCTATATGTCTCTTGAATTTTAACAGGAAAAGCTGCCCACAAGTCTTTTCACATTGACCTCTTCTTGATTTTTATCTCTTCCACAGCTGGATAAAGCACAGTATATTTAAGTTTCCTAGAGGCCATCTAATTTAGTTGTGATCTCTAGAATACTTTAAATTCTGAAAGAACAAAAGAAAGAAAAAAAGAAAGAAAGAAAGAAAGAAAGAAAGAACTAAAGAAAGAAAGATGTACAACTAGAAATTAGAACATTTTGGAACTAAAGATATTTTAGTATTTTAGTAAAAATATACATTTACATGTTAAGAGATGGTTTTGTACACTGTTGATGATGATTACTGTGCGCAGAGATCTGGCTGTAGTTTGGATGTTGACATTATGAAGGTTCTTCTCTCTTAATGTTGTGCAAATATTGTTTTCCATGACCTCTGATTGGTAGAAAGAAAAGAAAGAAAGAAAGAAAGAAAGAAAGAAAGAAAGAAAGAAAGAAAGAAAGAAAGAAAGAAAGAAAGAGAAGACAGGGTAAGTGGGCCCCTACCTGGCTTCAGACCCTTTTTGTTGTGTCATTGGTATGCCTGGAGCCATGTCAGACCATACACTGTGTACAGTGGATCAGCACTGTTCAAGGAGTCTTCAGGAGCTTGTGGTGCCTCTCTTTAATCCACTTCATCCTCCACCATGTTTATCTCTACATTCTTCACACTGTGTTAATCAATTAAGATACTTTCTATTATTTATATTATGATTCTTCTGTCCTCCAATTCCAAAACAATGTGAAAAAAAATTTTAATGCCTATTATAGTAGTACCTTTTTTAAAAAAATAATTCTCTAGTTGGACAAGTTGAAGTAAATGGCATATACAAACATGTATTACACACACACACACACACACACACACACACACACACACACTTACACATATATGCTCTCTCTCTCTTTCACACATACACACAAACACAGAGAGAGATACACACAATTGATTATAATGCTGGAGTGAGAAACTTGGTTTGCTGACATATGTTACTAAAGAAGTTTTGATTGATAGACGTGGATAGACATGAGTGATGTTTGCACTTGTCTATCTTGTGCTGGTGCCAAAACAAAGGTACCCAGGATGAAACCTTAAACCCTAATTTTTAGGAGAGAAGAATGGGAGGATGATTTTCCTGGTACTCTTAGGCTTTACAGTAAATTGAATGAACTTTATAATAAATTCATGTTTTAATCCATATGATAAGATTAGTTTATATGACACTTATCAGATGAGAGTTCCAGAACTAGACTATAGTAAAGCAGAGTAATTTACCTAATTACTGTGTATGTTAAGCCTTAATTATGTATGTAACTTGTGGATATACTGCCAATAATGTCTTTGTGCTGTAGCGCTTTTATTAGTCATACTCAATGGCATATATGTCACAATATTTGACATGCATTTTGGAAATAAAACATTTATTAGAAGTTTTAATCCTGTGCTAAAACCCTGTGAAAACATCCATACGACCTATCACCAAGACAAGCAGTTTGAGGGCTTGTGTTATTTGTGCCTGATTTTAGTCTAGTAAAGATCATTATCATGAAGGATTCATTTCCATAAAGAGTTATGATACTGATTCTATTGTAGTCTTAAAATGATTTTTATTTACTATTCAAATGACCACAGAAATTAATTTTAATTCCCTGGAAAGGATCATAGAGATGTCTCAAATAATTATCCTTCACTTAGCTTCCAGACATTGAAGCAAACTGTGTTTTTAGTGTGTTTTAGGCTCAACTGAATTCCAGGCTAAAGAACTTGTCTTTGAATCATTGGACAGCGTATGGTTATCCAATAGTATGAAATATGGTCCAATGACCTGGCTTCTAACTCTCCTGGAATAAAAGTGCATACAGAAAAGAAATAAGAAAAAAGTTAGGCATTAAGATAGGAATACCTGTTGTAATGAACACTGTAAACATAGAAGTAGGAGAGGTCTGCCACTAAGGAAATAAAAATATTTAGAAATTAATGGAAGTGAATTATTTGGGTACAGTATTAAGAAAAACTAAGCCTAGAACCCCATCCATAACCATATTTTTCATTTCGTAATTTAACTGGGTTTGTTGTGTTTGCTGGTTTTTGTTTTGTTTTGTTTTTGAGTTCCAGAAGACATTTGAACCCAGGCTCATTATACATTTCATGGAGTGAAAATTTCATTGGACATCATGTTAAGGAGCTTACCTGCATCTGTATATTGAGGTGTGAAACCCTGTTGTTCACCGCTGGTAATATATGGATGAGACATACACCTTAAATGTCACTATGATGAATCTTCACTAAGTAAATATTACAAGTGTAATTACCATTAGATCACAAAGCTCAACATTCAGGACTAAAGTTCAGAATACCCCCTTGCACATTAGAATAGAAAAACAAGAGTAGATTATGTTAGATCTGTTTAGAAAGTCGTGTTTAACAGATAGAGGGGAGACATGGCAGCAGATGATTCTAAGCACAGGTAATAAAATGAGGATACATTATGAAAATTAATTCTAGGAAGAACGACCTGTAAAACCTGCCCAACCTTTTTAGTAGGTGAAAGAAGTCTGTGCTTTAAAGCTCAAAGCCGTCTTTCATTTGATTTCTAGAAGACTTAGAAATTTCATTTTGTATTTGACCTGGAAAACTTAGAACAATTTCAAAAAAAATTTTTTATGTGGGAAAGTGACCTTCTGTAAAATGATATGCCATAAAAAAAATGAAGAGTAAATTGTCAAGAAATATGATGCTGAGAGGCAAGCCTAAGGCCGCTACTTCTCCAGGAGTTGATGTTTTCTGATATTCAACTAGGACCTGTGAATCATTTGCGTTTTACATAACAGGAGTTTTTAATAAACAATTGGGTGATTCATGCAAATTAATTTCAATAAAAACTTTATGAACAAAAAGTATTTAATAAATACTTCTTGTATGTTTATAGCATACAAAATATTTTATAAAAGAGAATTAGCCAGACATAGCCACAGTAATAGGAGATACCAATATCTTTGTATGAAGTTGCTTGTATGCGATTTGCTTTATTGTTCTATAAATAATACTAAAGTCAAATATCTAGACCATATGCAATTAAAGAAGTACTAGACAAAGGATTCTCATGTGAATAAGTTACATGCAATATAGAGTTTCCATATGCTTGCTTATATCTTTTCAAGTGTCAGGAACTCCTATGAAATGGAGGTGAATGGGAACATATTTATTTTGCTCTGTGAATCAACTTAGTGAGCTGTCAACCACAGTGGATGAGGAGAATGCCCATGTTTGGGTTCAATTGTTCATAACAAGAATCACTTTGGGATACCTGCCTCCTCAAATTTGTTTATAAATTTAAAACAGATTTGTAGTACATAGGTCCATTAGTTCATGCCCTTAGGTTTATAAAAATTCTGTGGTGGTATATACTACAAATATTTAAAGATATTTCAACTAAATCCACCATAATAGACATTAGTTTACTAACTAAATATTTTTGGTTGATGTTTGGTTTTGGCCTTTAAGTCATCAGAAAATCAAAACAAGAATATTAATAATATAAAATAAACCATCTTAATATAGGATTTTTTAAACTCCCATATCATAACTAAAGTATTTCAAACACTTTAAAATTCAAGTGAATATATGATTTTAAGTAAAAACAAACATATATTCCAAGATAAAAAAAATTACTGTTTTTGCATCTCTGTATTTAGTAAATAAAATGAAAGAAGTTTCAACGGCAGTTCACACTAGAGAACTTTGATTCAGACTCCAATTTCTTAATAAGGAAAGCTCAAAATTGGTCCTGGGTCTAATGAAAGTCAAAAAATCAACACCAGTATTTGACAACTCGATAGTTTTATCTAGACTTTGTTTAGTTCCATGAGTTAACTGCCTTTCCTTTTGTGTGAAGCCCAGTGTTAACACTGTGTCAGAATCCAACTGTAACCAGTGATTCAGTTCCTCCTTCTGTCCACCTTCATGCTCCAGTGACCAGATCGCTTGACAATTTACAAATTGATTGATGTTTTCTTGAATTGCTGTTATTTTTGAAAGTATAAAAGTGCCTTTTAGTCCAAAAATAGAATTAAACAAGATTTCCTGACAAGATAAAGTTGCAAGTTTCAGCTTTTCTATGTAAAATAATGCAGATTGATTCAATCTAAAGATTTTTTTTCCCACTATAAATGCTGTAAAATGTAAAACTGCTGAGAAAAATCCCATTGGCACAGTAAGAACTTAACTGTATAACTTAACTGAATCCTTTTAGAAATTATCAAGCAGAAGTTCAAGAAAAGAGACATTTAAAATAAGTTTTATAAACAACCCAAAACAATAAAATGGCATGAGGTCCGGCTGAGGGTGGATCTATTCAGTACATCCTGAGAGGCCTTACTCATCAGTTTCACATTGAGACTTGAGAAACACTTTAAGAATAAGCTGTATTTAGTGATAAAATAACATTCACAAGACTTGAACACTAAATAGGCTTATTGAGCATTCATATATATAAAAAATAAAGTATTTTATTGCAACTCCAGAAAAAGATATCATTAAAAAAGTTAAGAAGTGGTTGTTATTGTTTAATTTATTCTTTTCTAGTGAAATGAGAGAAGAAGTCAACTGAATCCTCATGAGAAATAATTTGGAAGCATATACATGGGTAAGGACATTCTGATATGCTGTAGTAATCTAAAATATAATAAAGCGTAATTGAATAATCTCATAGGGAAACTACATAGTAAACTTAAGAGTATGTTATAGCAATGCAGTTTTCCATGATAGATATTTTATAATATTTTATGTATTTGTCAAATTGTGTTAATACCTAAAACACACAATGAAAGTTATTATTCAATAAAAATTATATCTTCTATAGTTAGGTTTAGCTTTTTGTATTTACATTGATTTAACTAGATAGCTTACTTACCAATGTGATTTCTTATATTTCTTTGGTAAAGAGTTTAAAACAAATACTGTACTTCTACAGGCACCCAATATTTTCATGCTGCTCCTGGGAATTTAGGATGCTTCCAAATGAAATATATATCTATCAGGTATATTTATTTAATACTATAGTTTGTGTTCTAGGGATTAGGCTAAATCTGTAAGCTCCAGACCACAGAAGCATAAGAACTTTAGTTCGGACATTCAACATACACATAAACAGCCAAACAATGCAGTTTATGTTTGTAATGCCTGAACTGGGAATGAAGACAGCGAGAGACTATTAAGTTCATTGGCCATTTAGTTTTACTAGCTAACCTGTACACTCATTGTCTGATGAGAGACCCTGCCTCAAATAAATGATGTAGAGAGTGACTGAGGAACACTACACAAACCTGTTCTCTAGCCTCTACAAGTGCATTCACACATGTGTGAGGACATGTGCCCATACATACAAACATGTAAACACATACGCATGAAAAAACATAATAAAGTAAAACAGTGTGGTTGTTAAATGCCCCCAAATGCCAATATGTTAAAGGACTGACACACATCCAAGCCAAAAAAAAAAAAAAAAAAAAAAAAAAAGAAATCCTGGATTGTAGTTTTTAAATGCCTGCAAAGTCCACAATGTTAGAGGATAAACCCAGAGCTATACTGGTGAAAATATTAAAATGTGTCTACTAGTGAGGGGTTTTTAGAACATTGGACTGTGTCTTTGAAGGATCTTATGAGAAGCCAGCCTCTTCTTTACTTTTGCTTCTAAGCTAGGTTGTAAGCAGTTCTCTCCACAATATATTCCCCCAAAAGATCAACCACCATTACAGGTCCAAAGATCCATCTTCCAAACCTGTAATTCAAGGGAAGTCGTCACTCTTTGGGATTGTTATAATGATAGGGAAGCTAGCTAACAAGAACACATGAATTTGAGAGGATATTTCTTTCAAGGTCCTCTAAATGCTGTAGGTTTCCTTTTCTTTTGTTATGACCTTTATTCATGGACTCTCACATATTCTTGAGTTCCCAAAAGCAGACCAATTTTACTGAAGGGAATTTATAAGTACTGATTCTATAAAATCTTACTTCAAAGTAGATGGTTTATATATTAGTTATCTTTATATTTTGACAAAATGCCATGACCAAAAAATTTATATAAAAAAGATATTTTGGATTATAGAATCAAAAGGTTGGAATCTGTAATGTCAGTTTTAGTGTAACAACAAACAATTGGAATAGAAACTGAGAGATCCTGTGTCCAACCATTCACAAAAAGCAGGGGAAAAAAATGAAAACACAGTAAAACAGAATGATACTGAAACCTACCCCCAGTGACATACTTCTTACAGCAAGGATGAAACTCCTAATTGAACCCACAGGGAACCATATTTCAAAATACATAAACCTATTTGGGCATTTCTCATTGAAACCACTACATTCCATTCACTGGTACCCACAAGCTCATGGATATATCATAATGTGAAAAGCATGTAGTTCAACTTTAAAATCCCTAAAAACTTTAACACTTTAAATACTGTTTAAAATCCAAAACCTAAAGTCTCTTATAAGACTTAAGGCAATCTTATAATTATAATTCCCTATAAATTCAAAACCAAATTGCACATCTCAGGAATGCATCATCATTCCAAGTGAGACGAATAGGGATATATTGAAAAAAATACTGTACAAAAACAAGATAAAGCCAAGATGAGGAAATAGGAAGTACTTTAGCTCAGGAATTCTCAAACTTACTAATGTTTCAAACCTTTAATACAGTTTATCACGTTGTGCTGACTCTCCCCCATGCATAAAATTATTTCATTGCCATTTCATAACCATAATTCTGTTACTGTTATGAATCATAATGTATATATTTTTGAAGATAGAATTTTGTCAAAGATTGAGAACCATTGCTCTAGCTCCTTGACTTTAATGTGAGACTTCAAAGAGCTCAAGTAAATCAGACACTCCAAGACTTGGTACTCAGAACATAGATCACTCTTGAAGTGGTTCCATTCCCTTTATTAAGCTCTCTTTGGAAGGTATTTTATGACTCTGGGATTAGCAACACCTTACTATCTGCAGTTGAACTCAGGACTTATTGTCATGGGCTCACAAAGCACTCTCAAAGGCTTCATGAAGGAACTACCCCATCACATGCTGCCTGGCCTTATTGTCTCTTTGAGATCATAGAGAATATTTTTTTTTATTTTTTATTTATTTATTTTTATATCCAGGAAAACTCACTCTTGCATTATAGCTGTCTGCAGCCACGAATCACTGGGTTTCTGAAAGGAAAGATGAGGTTTTATATGGAAAAGCCTTTGAGAGAAATAACAAGTCAAAATAAAGTTCTCTGATCATGGCCAATGTTTACTTATGAGTTTGAGCTTATAAAGGGGGGAACCCATCCTCCACCATGCCAGGATCTCAATGCTTTGTCAGGATATCTGCTTTGTCAAGATAATGTCAGGAGAACAGACTCAGCCTCTCAGCAGGTAGTGGCATCTTGGAAGAAAGCTGCAGATGTGGCAGGATAATAGACTTTACCTAGTTGGGAAGACTCCATCCTAGGTGGGCTAGCAACTGTGGCAAGCCAGGTCTGAGCAGCCTGCTCAAGGCTGGGGGAAGGGCACAGTTCCTCCATTTTTATTTATTAAAAATTATCTGGATTGGGACATAAAATTTACTTATGCTCCATGGTCCTGCCTGGGAATTGTGGCACCTGTCTTAGGTCTGAACCTAATTGGACTTTTTTCTGACCCATCTCAGAGTACACGTGCACCTTATGTTTCTTTGCACAAACAAGGCATTTTAGTGTTTATTATGAACAAACAAGCCTATTGGCACATGCCTCTGTCTTAGCTTGAAATAAGCCATAGACCCAGTGGCCTGTCCTTGGCTGCCAGCCCTCATTGCACACCTTTTTCCCCAATCCAACCAAAGTCACAATATTCACTCAATGTATTTCTTCATAGTGATGAATCACTGCCATCTGCATTGTGATGAAGGCAAGCCTGTATGGAGGTAACCGACCTCCTTGAAACACAAAGTCAAAGTTGAAAGCAACAGGATTAAGGTAGTCTGTGGAGTTGTCCCAGACACTCAATTCAGTTGAAAATTAACAATGATCAGGCCCAAGTTTCACCTTCTGGAATGAGGGAGGTGGTTTTGAGAATCAACAGAAAAACTGGTACTTCTCATGTAAATAATGGAGGCTATGCTCCAAGTTAACTCTGATGGCTGATAAAGATTTTTAGCTCTCATCATAATAGGTATTTCCAGTATTGGATTTATTTCTAGATCAGTCCATGATTGTGTCAGAATAACTGGTCACATTAAAGGAAAGGGAAGAGTCATTATAACTCCTCCTTTTGATTAATTTTTCTAAATCAGTTTCCACAGTCTCTATGTTCTCTGTCCCACAAGATTTAAAAGCTTGAAGCACGGCAGCTTAGCTTGTCGAATCTGAGACAGGCAACCAAAAATGGGTCAAGAATATGTACCAAATACAGCTTTTCTGTCACCATTGTCAGGACACTCAGCAAGCTCACAGGTTAGCATTATCTTTTTGTGTCAGCTTGTTATACCAATCACTCTGGCAGCTAGCAAGCTCCTGTAGCATACTGTGGAAAAACACAGACATGTCCCCTTCTCCATATTAAATAACTGATCAAGATCATGCCATATGACAATAAGTGGATCCCTTCACCTCACCTAGTCATGAGTATACCTAATTGTAGGATACTATAAGGCACTCAGCAAGGAGTTTTTTAGCATTTAAATTTTAAAAATTTTAAAATAAAAAGTGTGATTTAAATCATGTGCACAGGGATATAATTCTCCCGTTTTTTTTGTTTTTAAAGAAGATATATTTTTAAAGTTTCACAATACCTTGTCCTTGCGAATTATAAAAATATCACAGTAACATGGGTAACATTAAATTGTTGACAAAACATCTCAAAGTCTTTACTCTAATAGCCAATGCCAATGTCTGTTTTAATCTGATTTGGAACACCAAGCATAAAAAAAAATTAACAAAGGCAATGACTAATTAATTACATTTTTAGTTGCTTCTCTTGTTAGAGCAGTTTCAACTACAAAGCCTGAAAAGGCATCAATAGTCACATGTGCATAACTTACTTTTCTAAAGTCAGAAAGGAGTATCCATTTGCAATAATTATGTATAAGTCCTCAAGAATTAACACCATTATGTGGAACAGGTAGAAACTGACGACATTGAGAACAAGTATTTGCAACTTAACGTGCACATTCTCAAAAAATACCCAATTATTATCTCAAACCATTACTATTTTGATGATGTAAAGAATGAGATTATATGGCCAGTTGTTCTTGTGTAAGGTCTATAATCTGCCCGGGATATAAATCTGGGGTATCATTGCCTTAAGAGGTTTTGTCCAGGCAATCTAGGATGAGTTCTTAAATGTCCAAAGATAGTCCTTTAAAGGAACAATATTTTTTCATAAATTAAGTTGTATAAACAATTACAAATTTAAGAATTATTAGTATCTAAAAGAGGAACAGTTTCAAGCAATTGCAAGCCCTGATATATATTGGCCATTAGTATACAAATTAAAGCTTGATTTTTCAACATTTCAAAACACTGGCTAGAGCACACAATTCATTTATCTGTGTAGAAGCAGGAGGAAATGCAAAAGAATAAACATGTGATCCAATCACATATACTTTTCTCCCATAGAAGGGCTGTTTTAAAATACAGTAGATGCATTCTTTATAGGATACATGCATGCATAAATTTACAGAAAATACAATAGCATACATAGACGCAATTTTTAATACTTTATCTTTTGAATAATGATTATCAAATTTGCCTAAAATGTTTTCTATGCAATAGGCCAAATATCAATGTTCTGCAATAACCAAATTAATTGCTGCTCAAAAAAAGGAACAGATGCCTCGATAAGTTTTTGGAATTTTTTAGATGCCTCGACAAGTTTTTGGAATTTTTTAAAAATGCCTTCATTATTTTATATTACAATTCTTTATTAATACCACAACCAAGTCATGATAGGATGTTAAATATTTACTTGGAGATGAAGAAAGATGATTCTACATTATTGTTCTCTTTTGCTAAGGAATTGCTGTGGGCACATTGAGTAACAATAACTAGAATATGCAGCTAATATTTGATTAGCATTGATTACAATTGATAACAATTGATTACAGAAGTTTCCTCTATTTCTGTAAAGCTTTTTGTTTTTTAACCAGTAAATTTGCATTTCACTTGATAACATCCAGCAAAGTCTTAAGTCTTCCTATGGTGAGCTTAAGGTGAGGTCTTAGCCAATTAACATCTCATGGAAGCTTTTGAAAATAGTTTGAAGTAAGCAAATCATCTTTTCTTTCCTAAAATTTCTGTACTACAATTTTTCTAGGATATAACTAAAACCCTAAATATTAAAAAGTTATCACCTCTGAACCTTTTCTGGAGCAATAGCTACTCCCCCAAACTTTAAAGCTCATTGTGTAAAAGCAAATATTTATAGTAAGTTTCCCTTCAGAGGCATTAGCTAATAAAATACTTTTTATATAAGAAACAATATACACAGAAAGATTCAAAGCCCTAGCTTCTTGTACTGAAGCAGAGATTTAAAAAAAAAAATCTTACATAATGTAAGGTTATTAGCCATTCCTAGAGGCAAAACTGTCCAATGATCACAAGCACACTAGAAGCAAACCCTTTACAATTTTCAGGATGCAAAGAAAAAAATCTTCCAAATCTATAATAATTCTATATGGAGTAGGCAAGTAACAATATATGGGTGAGTCAAAAATCTTAAGCTTGCGATCAAACTGCAAACTGTAGTCAGTGGAACACTGACTATTTTAACCGTAATTTTTAAGTTTCTTTTGCAATATTAGAATATATATATATATATATATATATATATATATATATATATATATATATGTGTGTGTGTGTGTGTGTGTGTGTGTGTGTGTGTGTGTGTGTGTGTGTGTATAAAATTTTGGAAAGCAAAACCAAATTTTAAACAATTTATTCTCTTTAAAATCAATATCAGAAACATCACTTTTATGTTACAAAGTTTGGCTTCCAAGTCATACATATGAATGCATGACAGTGTAACCTTTATTGCTTCGTTAAAGAGACATTGTTTTAAATCTTATCCCTTATAAGTCTAGTTTCTAGGATAACAATTACATAAAATATTATCCCAATTTAGAAGTATCCTTAGAGGCCTAGTTGCCTGGGCTGGTTCATACCACATGCTTTTGTTTAAAATCACATCAATCCTGAGTTACCAGTTTTAAGCTAACTTTCTTGTTACCAATGTTACACCTTTGTAATCATACCCAATAACTTATAAGCCAATACTCTATGAACAAGACCTGTAGAGCATATTTATACCATTAAGACCAGTCAGAAACCAAATAAAGCAGCTACACGTATCTTTTAAATTAGGCCAATCAAAAAAATTATAACTTTTTTAGCTATAATTTCAAGATAAAAAGCGCTTATCATTTGCTGATCCCAATAATCACAATTGCAGAGAATTTCCTAGGAAAAAAACAGCTATCAGCTGCTTATTTGCCTTAGAAGTAAGAAGCTGAAGACTCCTTTTAAAAACAGCTTTAAAGCAGGACCCATCCTGCTGTGCTTGACTCCTGGCTAAGGGTGTGGGGCAACTTTAATCAGCCTCCACTGTGCAAACTGAGACTGAATCAAGAGGTGGATAGTCAGCAGGTAAAGTTTTAACCATTTTTTTTTCTTTTCAACATGAAACATAGAACAATAGTCATCCCGACAACGAAACAAAAACAAACATGAATTCACATGTGGACAGATTGGTACACCAAACACAGACAATACAGAAAGAGTAGAGAACTTGAATTAACCAGAACTAAGGATGTCTCCTTTAGGGGCCAGAGAGAAAGCAGGATGTCTTCTGATTTCCCTCTGTCCCCGGGATAGCTCCGAAATCCATTTTCCTTCTCTCTTTATCTCTGTCTCTTAAATCATTTGTATATCTAGCATCTCCAGTTTTTTGTTCTTTGTTTTGTACTTTACTTATTTTATTTTTATTTTATTTTATTTTATTTTATTTTATTTTATTATTTTAAGCCCTACTCCTCCTGTCTGATGCAGTTCTTGACTGTGAATAAATACCTGTTTAGAACTTTCTAATCCCATTTCACACTGTCAACTCAGCTGATATCAGCACTGGGCCAACACTGACTCAGTGTAGTCTGTATCCTTTTTGCACAATAGCCTTCAAAAGATGAAATTTTTAGTTCTAACATTAATGTTGTATGTTGCTTACCGTTCAGGGACACATCTTCTGTTTTCTATGGAACCCTACCAAGACTGTGTAATCCCAGTCCTTTTTTCTGCTTTCAGGCCACTCATCGGGACCCACCTGTAGCTGCCTGTAGCCACCAGTTACTGGGTTCCTGAAAGGGAATATGGGGATTTGTATGGGAAAGGCTGCAAGAGAAATAAGGAGTCAAGACAAAGTTTTCTGATCTTGGCCAATGTTTACTTATGAGTTTGAGCTTATAAAGGGGGGAACCCATCCTCCACCATGCCAGGATCTCCTTGCTTTGTCAGGATAACTGCTTTGTCAAGATAGTGTCAGGAGAACAGGTTCAGCCTCTCAGCAGGTAGTGGCNTTTGTATGGGAAAGGCTGCAAGAGAAATAAGGAGTCAAGACAAAGTTTTCTGATCTTGGCCAATGTTTACTTATGAGTTTGAGCTTATAAAGGGGGGAACCCATCCTCCACCATGCCAGGATCTCCTTGCTTTGTCAGGATAACTGCTTTGTCAAGATAGTGTCAGGAGAACAGGTTCAGCCTCTCAGCAGGTAGTGGCATCTTGGAAGAAAGCTGCAGATGTGGCAGGATAATAGACTTTACCTAGTTT
The DNA here is from genome assembly GCA_902729485.2 of Mus minutoides. Lineage (NCBI taxonomy): Eukaryota > Metazoa > Chordata > Mammalia > Rodentia > Muridae > Mus > Mus minutoides. Next base: position 259,368 of record LR750832.1, read on the forward strand.
GGAATACTGCATCCTAGGTGGGCTAGCAACTGTGGCAAGCCAGGTCTGAGCAGCCTGCTCAAGGCTGGGGGAAGGTCACTTTGCATCTCTCATAACTCCAAAGCTAGCACAGTTTGGATTACACTGGCAAGTTTGGCTACCAGATAATGATGAAACCTCTCCCCTAGAATTATATTTCTAGCAACCTTAGTGGGCTCTTTCTTTTCAAGAGCAAATAAACATGCCAGACCTTCTCCTTTCATAAGTTGAAAGTTATGATGGAGTAGGCTCGCTACAAAGCAGTCTTCATTTCCTTAACTGCTGACAGAGGACAGAGGCTATTTCCCATGGACTTTGCCACCAGAGGAAATGGCACAATACTGGTGTATGTATATATATATGTGCATGGGTATATATATATATATATATATATATATATATATATATATATATATATATATATATATAAAACAGTGTTTTTACACTCTATAAAATGAATTTCTTTGTATTTCTGATGATTTTGAGTTTATTCTCTTCCTTTTAGCATTTGTTTTTGTAAATTTATTAATTCCTATTTAAGAACTTTGGTAATCTTGGTTATTAAACAGCCTTAAGATAAATGAGGACAGTGCTTAAAATGACAGGAATGATAAATGTATTTCAGAGCAATAGGTATAAACATGTGAAGAGAAAGAGTGGCTTTATTTCTCTAATTTCCATCATAAACCTAGAGTAAATTCACAGCCATAGAAATTCATTTGCTATTTTCTCAAAAAGTGATTCCTAGTCTGGGTGGGTAAAAGATATTTAACTGATGTTTTGTTTAAATGAAAATCATGCCCCTTAAATAGAAGAATAAAAAATAAACATTAATAAAACTACTTAAAATGAAGAAATTGAATCTAGCAGAACACATACCCTGTGCCCTCAGTCAGAAGAGAAGTGGTATCTCCAAATCATTGATGTACTTAATGGATATTCAAAGCAGAAAAGCAGAGGCCTATCAGTTTCATCGCCAGATGAAAATTATCAAAAACATAAATGAACTATGTCGAAAGTAACTTTAAAACTCCATTTATACAAATTCCCCTGAAAGCAAATTCAACAGCACAAAACTGCACCCCTAGGCATGATTTTCTAGCCTACAGCTTCAGTCGATCTTTGCTTTCCTGGCTGATNTCAAAGCAGAAAAGCAGAGGCCTATCAGTTTCATCGCCAGATGAAAATTATCAAAAACATAAATGAACTATGTCGAAAGTAACTTTAAAACTCCATTTATACAAATTCCCCTGAAAGCAAATTCAACAGCACAAAACTGCACCCCTAGGCATGATTTTCTAGCCTACAGCTTCAGTCGATCTTTGCTTTCCTGGCTGATAGGCCAATTCTTCTGACCACAGATCCAATGTTAGCACCCTAAACCCCAGAGGACACACAGTCCACAAAAACCCCAACAGAGATACTCTACTGGACCTGAAGACTTGCTGGTCACCAGAATTCCAAGGAACTCAAGCCTGAAGACCATATGGGAAACAGAAACCAAGGCATACATCAAACCAAAACAAAACAATGCTACGCATATAACCAAGATAAACTTAGAAATTGCTACCTAAACATATCATAACTCTAACACCCAGATTACTAGAGGCCTGCCTAAGAACAAAATCGACACTAGCCTAGGCAATATTCTATCATCAGAGCACAGCTATAGCCTACCTACCACAACAAGTCATGAATATTCAACTACAGCTGAAGCACAAGAAAATAAACTTAATTAAATCCCATGAGTATGATAGATGCCTTTATAAAGAGGAAATGAATAGATACATTTAAAATACAGAAAAACAGAATCATAGAGTTAAAGAAAATGAATAAAATTATACATGACTAGATAATGGACAAAAAAGCAATAAAAAATAATAAACTAAAGGAATCCTTATTTTGAAAGGTGAAAATAATCTAGGTAAGCAAACAGGAACTACAACAAGAAGAGAATACAAGAGATAGCAGAGATACTCATGGGCAAAAGCTAGGATAAAAAGAAATGGATATATCAGTCAAAGAAAATGTTAAATCTAAAAACGTGTCTGGCACAAAACACCCAGGAAATCAGATACACTGCAAAAAACAGCAAAACTAAGAATAATAGGAGTAGAAGAAGGAGAATAGTTCATTTCAAAGGCTCAAAAAGATTATCAATAAATGACCACAAACTATTTCTTAACCTAAAGAGAGAGATGCCTATAAACATACAAAACATTTATAAAACACGTAATAGGTTGAATCATGAAACAAAATCCTCTGCCCTCTAATAATCAAAGCACTAAACATACAGAACAAAGAAAGAATAGTTAAAGGTATGAGACCACAGAATATGTCAAGATTGACCTATAAGAATTACACCTGACTTTTTATTATTATTCTCTCTCTAAGGCCAGACCAGGCAGTCGTCTGATATATATGTATGGGGGCCTGAAACTAGCTCATGTATGCTGTTTGGTGGCTCAGTGTCAGAGAGATTTCAGGGGTCCAGGTTAGTTAAGACTGCTGGTCTTTCTATGAGGTCATCCTCCTTCTGAGCTTCTTCCAACCTTTTCCTAATTCAATCACAGTGGTCCCTGACATCAGTACAATGGTTTGATGTAAATAGCTACATCTGTCTCAGCCAGCTGCTTATTTGGCTTCTCAGAGGAAAGATATGCTAGGCTCCTGTCTATAAGCACTCCAGAACATCAGTAATAGTGTCTTTCTTTGGAGCCTCCCATGAGATGGTATAAGAAAAGATCATCCTGAGTGAGGTAACCCAGACACACACAAAGAAATATGGTATAAACTTATTTACAAGTGGATATTAGCCATGAAGTAAAGGATGATCATTCTACAATCCACCAATTGAAGAAGCTAAGTACCAAGGAGGTTTCAAAGTGGAAGGTATGAATCTCAGTGAGAAAGGGAAATAGAACTTCCATCATAGGTGGACAGCAGGAGAGGACTGGATGTGGGTGGAATTTGGGATGGGAACTGAAGGGTTCAGGGGGTGGGAAGACTGAGGGAAAGAGTATGAGACAAGACAACTGGAATGGGGGCATGACATCTATGGGATGATCTGGAAACCTAGGAAAATGGGAACTTCAAAGAATCTATAAGAATGACTATAGCTAAGAACTTAGCAATCAGATATTTGGAGCCTGAACTGTCTTTCTCCTGTAATCAGGCAAGATTTCTAATGGAAGAATATGGACACCAACCCAGCCACAAAACCTTGAACATACAATTTACCCAGCCTACAAGATGTGCAGTGGTAAAGATGGAGAACAAAGCAAAGGGGAGACAACCAGTGTCTGGTCCAACTTGTGAGTCATGCCCTGCAATAGAGTCCACCCCTGTCACTCCTAATGAGATTCTGCTATACAGAGAGGATTCACCTACTGACTGAGTTAAGCAGATGCAGAGGCCAATAGCCAAACATTAGGTAGAGCATTAAGAATCCTTCCCACCCAGGGATCCATCCCATAATCAGGCACCAAACCCAGACACTATTGCATATGCCAGCAAGATTTTGCTTAAAGGACCCTGATACTGCTATCTCGAGAGAGGCTGTGCCAGTGCCAGTGCCAGTGCCTGGCAAATACAGATGTGGATGCTCACAGTCATCTATAGGATGGAACACAGGGCCCCCAATGGAGGAACTAGAGAAAGTACCCAAGGAGCTGAAGGGGTCTGCAACCCTATAGGTGGAACAACAATATGAACTAATCAGTACCTCCAGAGATCATGTCTCTAGCTGCATATGTAGCAGAGGATGACCTAGTCAGCCATCAGTGGAAAGAGAGGTCCCTTGGTCTTAAAAACTTTATATGTCCCAGTACAGAGGAATGCCAGGGCCAAGAAGTGGGAGTGGGTGGGTAGGGGAGTAGTGTGGGGGGAGTGTATAGAGTACTTTTGGGATAGCATTTGAAATGTAAATAAAGAAAATATCTAATTAAAAAGGATTTTTAAAATGTTTTTTAAAAAGCTGAATATCTATGAATCTGAAAAAAAAAAAAAAAAAGAATCCTTCAGAGGAGGGGAGAAAGGAGTTTGGAACGGCGTGGGGAGTCAATTTTCCACAAGAAAACACAAAATCAATTTACCTGGGTTTATAGGGCCTCATAGATACTGAAAGAACAACTAGGATACCTACATGTGACTGACCTTGGTCTTTTTGTAGAACTCCTAACAGTGGCACACAGGGTGTCTCTGACCCTTTTATCTGATTTTGGAACCATTCTTCCTACTTGGTTGCTTCAGTCCAGCCATAAGTGGAGAGATGTCTCATCATATACTTGATATTCCAGGGCCAATTGAGATCCATGGAAGATCTCCCATTTTCTGAAGAGGAAGGGAGGAGGAATGGATGACAGGAAGGGAGGATTGGTAGGAAAGAATTGAGAATAAAGGAGGGAGAGGAAACTGTTGTCAGTATGTAAATTTAATTAATTATATTAATGTAATTCTATTAATACATAGGAATAATCACAAAGAGCCAAGAAATGGCATGCCTTGACAAATCTGGCTCTGATAAGGTGTCCTAACTAGTGAACATATACTGTATCTTCATTTCTCCCTTTTGTACTCATTGGGCATTATATTAGAGAACATTTAAATCAATTAATTTTTAAAGTAAAGCTAGCTTTCAAATATATTAAAATATATGTACACAATTATATTGTAGGGCTCAGTTCAAATGAAAATAGCTACAAAATTCCACAGTACCTAAGAGTCAAGGAAAAGTTTGGAGAAGGAAGTAGAACAATTTTAAAGATTCAAAGGATCTGGGAATTTTTGGTTAAGATTGTGTCTCCTAGTAAAAACAGAAGTTCCACCCACAAATTTCACCAGCATAACTACCCAAATATGATCCAATCATGGAAGTCAAACTGGATGAGGAAATGCACACAAGTTTGCATCCCTACAGAAGCAACAGAGGAAACTTGGAAGAAGGGCAAGTGGTCTGCTCCAGGCAAGAACATAGCTATTGGTGGTCCAGAACAAGTAGTTAATTCTGACAACATAGGTGCATGGATTATATTTAGTAAAATTATAATGTATTTTATCTAGTATACAGATAATAGTTAGGCATGAAAATGTATATATATATTTACATATATACAATGTACACATGCTAAAACAATTAGTGAATGGGGAACACATGAATTTGAATGAGAACATGGAACATTAAAGATAAAGATTGGAAGAAGGAAAAGGGAAGAAATGCACATACATTAATCTTAAAATGTAAAAACTATATCTACTTTAAGTTTATTATTTAAAAAACTTGAAATATATCTCATGGTAATCTAGAACTGTTTATTTAATTCAAATTCATTAACTATGAAAGTATATTGCATCAATCCATATTAATGTTTTATTATTCAGGGACCTTGGAAGTTAGTATTTTTCTATTTATTAGGTTTATATTTTACTCAAGAACATTATATTAGATTGTTTTAGGTATTTTTGTTTTGTTTTGTTGCTAATTTTATATTTGTAAATCTATGTATGTCTAAAAATGTTTCATTATCACTTATTACAATTTTCATGACAGTGGTCAAGTTGAAGCAGATTTTAGAATTATCAACCTACCTGCCTCTCTTTATACATGTCAGTATGAATACAACAAAAAGCATTAAGAAAAATAACTCGTTTTCTCTTTAATTGTATATTTTATTATATTTTTATATGAGTGTTATATTTGCATCATTGCCAACCCTCTTTCTCCTGTCTCCAAGTGTCCCAAGTGGCCTTGAACCGTCATTACATCCATGAGTTCTTCTTTATTGTCATTATATAACCTATTATATAACCATTTGAGCCTATCTAGTGTTTCTCTTGTGTATGAGTATTTATGACTGACTACTTTAGTTTGGATGACCTATTAGCAACCTCATCACTTAGAGAATACTCGATCTCCCTCTGACTTTCTTTTTTTTTTTTTTTTTTTTGTTTGGTTTTTCGAGACAGAGTCTCTCTGTGTAGCCCTGGCTGTCCTGGAACTCACTCTGTAGACCAGGCTGGCCTCGAACTCAGAAATCCACCTGCCTCTGCCTCCCAAGTGCTGGGATTAAAGGCGTGCGCCACCACGCCCAGCTTTCTTCTTTTTTTTTTTTTTTTTTTTTTTTTTGGTTGACTTTCTTAACATAGTTTGATTATGAAAAAGCAAAGAGATATGGTTTAGCAAGATTGCTAGATTTCCAACCTGGTCACTTGGTTTCGTCCAGGGCATTATTTGCCAATCTAGTCATTAGGAAGTATACATAAAACAAATAGTTAGAATCCTCTCTTTACTGTCTATACAGTCCTCTCTGCTCTAGGCATATGCATTGCTCCTGGCTTCAGAGTTAGATAGGGTCATACCTTTGTTTGGCAAAGTAGGAAGGAAGCAGAAAAAGAAATGTAGAAATGGCAATTTCACAATATGCCTCAAAGACACAATTTCATTTAGATCAATTATAGAAAGAGTTCAAAGAAAAGTTAATGATATGGGTACTGATTCTCTTCAAATATTGAGTGCCTAAGAATTCTGCAAAATTTCTTCAAGTAGCCTGAGGGTACATGTTCTCCATCTAGAAACAACAGAGTAATGTTCTGCAGTAAAAATTAAGGCCTGAGAACTTTCTGGAACTCATTTTACTGTTGGGTCTACAAGTATCATGACTTGTTTATTAATTTTTGTTTTTAAGCTTTAGCTCTATGAAATTTCAAGCGGCAAAGATTTTACATAATATATCCTGCTAGTTACATATTTCTTTTATTGTCATTCAACATATACAGCTTTAGTTTGAGGACTTAAATATAAAAATTTACATTCTTTAATATGATTAATAATTTAGATAAGGTTGGAGTATGTTTAAGAGTACAATTTTTATTGTTTATGATTTCTCTAAACATCTTAGTGTATTTAAGGTCATGGAAATTACTGAGGAGAGTCAAATACGGAAAAGAGATAATTCTCCAAACACAATGATCAGTTTGAGCAGGTTCTATTTCAGATGTTTGTGAATGTATAGAATTATTTTAAAGCATGTATAAGAACAAAAAAAAACTGGAACTAAGAAGAAATGAAGCCTAAGGAAAAAAAGACAAAATTAACTGAAGATATTGGCTAAGTATAATGAAGAGAAATATATTACTCTTTTTTAAGAGGTTGAAAATGCTATCTAAATTGCTATAATTTCTATTGCATTCAAGTAGTAATGGTTTTAAAAAGATAGTTTAAATCTAATTAAATGTGCTATGTACTTTTCAAAAGTGAATATATTCTGAAATGAAATAATTATGGCTAACATTTTCAAAGGCTGACCTTAAAATATCAATTCCTCTATTTCTAGTCATACAAAATGGCAAACTATACTGGAATGAAAACCACACTTATTATTTATATAGGCAGATGCCTTTAAGATGACACCCATTATTTTCTCCAGTTAAATTATCTGAAATGGAAGCCGCTTTGTTTATGCTGAAAACACTTAGCACTTCTCTTTGATTCTAGCACATAGTTTGTTAGAAGTGAGGTGTTTTCCCCTGGGTTCTTCTTTTGTCTTGCAAGAGCTTAAAGTACATTTCATGAGTAAGATTTGGAAATAAACAGAGAAGAAGCAAAATAAAAATGCATAAGTATCTAATGTGGGACACTAGAAATTCCACACAGTACTTACGAGTAGTTCCTGAAACTTAACCTATCACACCTCCATTTTTCAATTTCTAAGATCTTGTGAGTGTATGTCTTATAAAAAAGACTTTAGGCTTTGCTTTCTTAGTCATTTTACCTATTTGTTTTCAGTCTGCCACGTGCAAATCACTAAGCTAGAGTGAATAGTTAGTCCATGATTATTCTGGAGATTGCTTAGGTAGTTGCGCAATTTTCTTCTAAGTTAGGAAATACAAATTTTTAAAGCATGATATTGTTTTAAAATGAACATTAAAGAATGCATATATATATATATATATATATATATATATATATATATATATATATATGCATACACATGCATTATATATATAATTTGTCCAAGAAACAATAATATTAAATGAAATAATTAAGAGACTTTAGATGACTTTAGGTTTATTAAAATTAAGTCAAGACTGTATTATACTAGAAATTATATTCTTCAATAACTTCTGGGATTTTGTCATCTCCAACTGTAGGCTGAAAGCATCCTGATTATAATAAGCTATTGTGTATATCATTACTGAATACCAATCAGCAATGGAATGTACATTTTTTTTGAAATACCGATGTTTCTAGACGTTTTGTTTTGTTTTGTTTTGTTTTGTTTTGTTTTTCAAGACAGGGTTTCTCTGTATAGCCCTGGCTGTCCTGGAACTCACTTTGTAGACCAGGCTGGCCTCAAACTCAGAAATCCGCCTGCCTCTGCCTCCAAAGTGATAGGATTAAAGATGTGCACCACCACGCCAAGCTGTTTCTAGACTTTTAAAAACATCATGTTTTTTTACCTTAGTAGTTGACATTGTTCAATTCGTATAGCCCTCTTTTATTTGATATTGTTCTCACAAATATTATTTTCTCTTCATAGATCATATTTACATGAATTACATAATGACTGCTTTAAATAAATGCAGCTAAATAAAGCATTACAGAAGAGCAATAGAAAGAAAGATGAGGTGACATAAAATATATTCCTTTTTCTTTTGTTCATTCCTTTATCCCACAAATTTCTAACATCTGTAGAGGTATATGTAATGAAAGTGAAACAGTAAGAAAAACAAACAAACAAACAAACAAACAAACACTGGATCTCAGTCTGCCAGAAGTAAGTACAAATGAGTGAAACACTGTCATAACTCGGCTGCCTTAAGAACTTTTAAAACATCTACAATAAATATTCTTTTTTGTTCTTTTAACTTGAGTTTAAAATACTATTTTCCAGCATCTATGATAGAATGACAGTTATACAGATATCATAAAGCTGAGTAAAAATGTTGCAAATATGAAGGACTGAAAATTGCACACAACATTAGAGGTGATATTTTGAGCCTATAATTTGTGTACAGAAATAAATCATGACAAATTTATTGTAACTAGCTAATTAGGTTACTATTAATCAAGTCTGTAAACTCTAAAATTGAAACAGAGTATCCAAATTAAACTCAATAATAAGCCAACTATAAAGTGTAGAAGAGCTTTAACAAAGATTTAGTTTCTCTCACCACAGTGCTCTTGTTCAGTGATGGATGGGAAGAAAAAGGGAAACCACTTTTTTAAAGGGGGTTTCCTTTAAATGTTCTTGTTCATCTGTCTTGGATAAAAACAGATGGGTTAGAAGTTTTCTGTAGTGTACAATGCCAGATCTTAGGTCACAAGATTTGATTATAAGATTTTGCAAGAGATTCAGTGAGTTATCCCCATGTATAAATAACAGTGTGTTAATAATTCTTATGTTAAAATAAGGCAGTCAACAATGGTGCCACTATTGAAATTGTTTTTTAAATGTTTTCTAACACTATAAGTAGTATTGCCAACACTCTTTACAGACTGTAGAGCATTTCATGATCTTTTAACACTGAAACTGCAAAATGGTTTTATCTACCCAAAATGCTTGTTTCAGGTTTAGTTAATGAAGTATGTATTGGGAGATCTATGGTAAATAGGATGCCTTGATTTGTGCCAAATTCACTAGCTATAAAATCTATATTTAAATCCCCTTTTCATATTGGTCCACTATGACTATTATATGCTATTTAACTGCAGCTTTTATCAGGGGACCTGATATAGACCTGTGCTAGCCGGCGCTTGCTGCTTCACTCCCTATGAGTTCATATGAGCTTCACTCATTCATTTGCTTCTCTTGCTGTCCTCCATCCCCTCTTGCTCTGACATACTATTTCTACCACCTCTTCCACAGGGTCCTCTTAGATCTGGAGGAAGGATTTGATATTATAGGCTTTATAACCTATTCTTGATGGCAATAGCATGCCGTATTCACAGGTTGAGCCATACAATTACAAAACAAATAATACTTAAAGAGGCCATACATTTGAGAGAAAGTTAGAAGACATAGAGGGGTGTTAGAGTAATGAGCAAATGGTATAATTATATTTTAATTAAAATTTTAAAATTGAAACCTAAAGGAAAAATTTATAGGGCAATTTTATTTTCTGAAAAGAACTGTTCTATTTTTTTTGACCCAGGTCAGATAAATGCTATTGTTAAATAATGAGTATGCCAAAGTACACAAAGAATATAACAAGATGCACTAAAGAATTAATAAAATATAAAATATTTTATATCAGTATCATTGATCAGTTTCCTAATCTAAAAGGAATCTGGCAGACCTGAAAGTATTGGCACACAAATACAATATCAAGGCAGAGGCAGATGGATCTCTGAAGTCATGACTAGCCTTGTCTACAGAGGAAATTTCAGGACAGCCAGAGATACAAAGAGAAACCATGTCTTGATTACCCCCAAATAATTAATTGATTAACCATAAATACATAAAAGTGTACTGGTAGCACTGACTTTGATTGTTTAAATTAATTTATGTCTCTTATAAGAAATGCATGATATGATTTTGATCACATTGTATTTCTTCATTGACAGCAGCATCTCTTATTTTTGAACTCACTAAATTGCCATAAGTTTCTGTGGACAAAGTCTGATTTTTCTGACTCACCTTTGTATTAACTTTTTCTATCTTCTGCTAGGTATAGAAAATTATTTGAATGAATTTCTCAATAGATATATCTTAATAGAAAATATTTTTTAAATGTCTTTTTCTTCCCACAACCTTTGTGACACCATTGCCCAGCATATTCTACAATCAGAATTGATTTCAGATCAAAGCTTTTGTGGCTGGGATGAAATTTGTGTTTCTCATTTGGTAGCTGTAAATACCTTCCTGTACTGAAAACACTAGAACATAGAATTGAAGGTTCTATATAGGCACTAGGTCTGCCTTTCCATGTTCAGTGAGATGTGTGCTTGTCTTCAACAATGAGGCTTTAATATCAGCTTGTCAATTGTTTTGCCAAGAGCCCCAGATGTTTGAGTATTTCTGTGAGACCTTTATGGCCAGACTTAATTGGATATATCGCAGTCCTAGTACTCGAAGCTTCCTTTGAAGTAAATTATCATTGAAAATCTTTTAAATATTTTCTTATATTACATAAAATAGTTAGAGTTTATTTAACTCAAAATTTTCTTTTACAGACACTTAAACTTGAATAACTCTTTTCAAGTACATATCTTATGGATTTTCAGATCTTGTGTTTTTTATCTGAGTTAGCCATACACAATTAATGCTTATTATGAGTAGCTACTTGGGCCCACATATATCTCTCTTTAAGAATTCTACTGAAGGGGACTGGAGAGTTAACACAGCAGAGCAGAACATGTGTTGATATAACAGGGGAAAGATCTTTGGTCCCAGTACCCACACTGTGCAGCTCCCATGCATTGGTAGTGTATTCATCATCCTGTAATATGATCAACAGGAACAAACTAATGCCTGGTAATGGCAACCTGGCCTACTACCCAGGGCTCATGAGGACATAGATCTTAGAGGACATTCTATGACATAATGGATCCTACATTTTCTTCTTGCCACTAAGGACAGGCACACATATATGGTGTCTACTTACAGAGTCACAGACACCTATACAATTAAAAGTAAATTTTTAGAAAATCCCTGACAAATGAAATATATAAATATACAGAGAAAAAAGGGCTGATATAAATCGCTAAAAATTTCAGGAGATCCTATGTTAAATATGAGGAACTGTTACATTACAATGGAGAATGACAAATATGACTTTAGGACTATTATCAAATAGTCATGTAATAAATATTTTCCACATATCTCCACAATATATCGCATGGAAAAAGTACAAAATGGAGAGCCTCAATCTAATAATGAAATAATAAAATCCAAATACTAATAACTGTACTTTACAAAAAAAATCCCAACAACAAAACTCACCTCAAAGTAAATAAGTGTGAAAGTTGTTGTGTACCCTTTTCCCCCTTCACAGATGGAATTAAAACTCTAGATATTATATACTAATACCTACTCTGTAGAATTTGAATTAGGTCATTTTTTTCCTCAGCCCAAGCCATAAACAATATTCTCATAGAAGAGGGTTACCTCTTTAATATCTTTCACATATCATGTTATCTAGTGTTTATCTGTGAAAGGGGGAAAAGGGTATACAACAACATTATTTTTTAGCTATTTCTTAGTTATTTTACAATATCATATATTTATACATATATTTGTTTATTTTTATATTTTTACATAAAGCAGTTTTAATTTATTTTGCCTACCTGGTAATATTTATTTATTTATTTATTTATTTATTTATTTATTTATTTATTTTCCATTAATTAATTTATTCACTTTACATCAAGATTACCCCCCCTACATCCTGCCAGTCTTTCCACACACTAATTACTGCCTTCTATCTCTGCCTTCCATCTTCCCTTTCCCTTCACCACTGAGAAGAGGAAGAGCCTCTCTTTGTACAACCCACCTTGGCACCTCAAGTTGCTGTAGGACTATGTGCATCCTCTTCCATTGAGGCCAAACAAGACAGCCCAGTTAGGGAAACAGGATACACAGGCACGCAACAGAATCACAGTCTTTGTAAGCCCGTGCTTTAGTTTTTGGGGACTCACAAGAAGATAAACCTGTGCATATGCAACATATATGCAAAGGGGCTTAGGTCCAGCTCTTATATGCATTTGGGGCCATGGATAAGTCTCTGGAAGTCTCCAAGAGTCCAGATTAGTTGACTATGTTAGTCTTCTTGTGGAGTCCTTATCAACTCTGGGTTCCTTAATCCTTCTCCCAACTCTTCCACAAGACTTCTCAGGCTTTGTCTAGCGTTTGGCTATGGGACACTGAAAATGTGTTTCCATTGGCTGCTCGCTGGAGCATCTCAGAGAACTGTTATGATAGGATTCTGTCCTTAAACATAACAAAAGAGACAGGCATATTTCTGAGTTTGAGACCACCTTAGTCTACAAAGTGAGTTCTAGGACAGCCAGGACTATACAGAGAAATCCTGTTTCGAAAACAAAACAAACAAACAAACAAACAAACAAAACAAAACAAAACATCATTAATAGTATTAGGTATTGGTGCTTGCACATGAGACGGGTTTCAAGTTTAGCCAATCACTGGTTAGCTACTCTCAGTCTCTGCCTCATCTTTGTCTCTGTACTTACTATATATAGGACATATTTTTGGTAGAGGGATATGTGTTTGGATTGATATCCATTTGGAGTCCTGCATTCATACCAGAGATGGCCACTTCAGTTTCTATATCCCCCACTGATATGAGTGTCAGCTAGAGTGACCCTCATAGACTCCCTGGAGCCTCCCTTATCCCAGCTCTCTGGCACTTCCTAGAGATATCCCATCCCCTTTAATTTCTGTTCAGTCTTCAGCCTCTTTCCCAGGTGGCTCCTCCTATATATCATCTCCCGATTGTCCCCCCTCCACCTTATCTCCCACTCAGTTACCTCCCTCCATCCACCTCTGATGACTATTTTCTTGCCTCTTCTGTGTGATATTAAAGCATTCTCCCTTGAGCATTTTTGTTACTTAGCTTCTTTGGGTCTGAGGATTATAGCATGGTAATCCTGTACTTTATGGCTAATATCCACTTTAAGTAAGTATGTACCATGCAGGCCCTTTTGGGTCTGAGTTACCTCACTCAAGATGACATTTTCTAGTTCCATCCATTCATCTTCAAATTTCATGATGATCTTATTTTTAATGGCTGAGTAATATGCCATTGTGAAAATGAACCACATTTTCTTTATCTGTTCTTCAGTTCAGGAACATCTTGGTTGATTTTAGTTTCTGGCTATTATGAATAAGACTGCTATGAGCATACTTGAACAGTTGTCCTTGTGGTATGGTAGAGTATCCTTTGGATATATGCTTAGGATTGGTGTAGCTGGGTTTGTGATAGAACTATACCTAATTTTTTAAAGCTCATTTATTGTGTTCTTGTATCTCTACTTCCTTTTCTTCCCTTTTTCATCCTAATTCTTCCAAAGCCCCCAGAACTTAGTAGGAGGAAAAGAAACTTAGAAGGGAAAGAGGGTATAGACCTCTATAGGCTACTTCCTTCTGATTAAGGAAGTTGTGTTTTGGGGATCCAGACCAATCTTCATTGTCAAGAAAGCTCCAACTTTTTGTCCTTAAACTGAAACAATCACAACTGGGGACAGGAGGAGCAACAGTTGCCACAGGCCCTCTCAGGGTTCTCCTTTTTTATCCTCTTCAGAGTTCCTAGAATTTAACTGTCTGCTGCTGACAAAAATCATCCCACCACTAAAATGGGAGACAATCATAGTTAAGGGCTGTGGACAAACTGAAGTGTGCCATTCTCAGCCTTGAGCAGGCTAAATAGACCTTTAGTGTTTGCCACAGTTAGTCTTCTAATGACCTAGGTGGAGTTTTCCTGCCTTCCTGTAAGAAACCTGCAATTTCCTACAGGAGCAGATTGCCTGCTGAGCTTGCTGTGCAATTTAATCCAGCTGAAACAAAGGATGGATCTGTGGACACCCCTTATATAAATACAGTGGTAAACTTTTAGCCTTGATCAGAAACCTTTGTCTTGGCTTCATCCTTCTCTCACCTGCCTGTCCATTTTATTTCCAGCCCCCCTTTCAGGTACCCAGTTCATCTATGGCTGCTGGACACTGAAACAGCCCCATATACTTTGTGTTAGTATATTATTGTCAAAAATCAGGTGGGCTAGAAGTTTACTGCAACGTACAATACCAGATTTGAGTTAACCATGTGATTCAATTCATAAAAACTGCAGGATTTTAAAAGAGATTCAGTGGCTTACCCTCTGTGTATAATATATTAATACTTTAGAATAATGTAAGGCATTCAACAATGCTACAACTTTATTAAATTGTTTAAAAACGTTTTCTAAGAAAATAAAGAGAATTGTTATTACAACTATTAGCTTTATAGACTAATTCTTAATATGGGACACCTCTTTTTTTTTTAATATGGAAATTGAACAATGCATTTTTCAGCAAAAAATGCTTGTTTCTGGTCTAATGAAATATGTATTGAGCAATATCGGTAGGAAGGATACTTGGAGTCTGTCAAGTTCTCTAAGCATTCAAACTATTTGTGCATTGCTCTTTCAATGTAGGCTAACTGTTGAACATCACATGCTACGGCTATCCATCAGAATGTTGCATTAAATACAAAACCAGTGTACACATAAATTCAAAATTCTGTTTAGAACATACCTATAAGCAATATTAACCATAAAAACTGCATTGTCAGACTGTTTTCTCTCAGCTTAATTTTTGTTTTCTGAATAGAATTTTTCCTGATAGATTTTTCTTTTCTCATATAGTCTCTCTTCTGATCTAAAATTATGTTTATATATGCAGGGATTTCAATCTCTCCCATAATGTTCTCCAAGTGTTTAGTTATTTGATTCACACTTTCGTTTGTTTTAATTTATTATTATTATTATTATTATTATTATTATTATTATTATTATTATTATTATTAAAATTTGTTTTTATAGTCCAGTCTTTACCCTGCTCCCTGTCTGGCCTCTGACAGTTCCTCAATCCATTCTTCTTCCCCAGTATCCAATAGGATGTCTCTTGTCCACCTCCACCCCACCAGATTTCTCCACTCTCTGAGGCATAGTCTCTTGAGAGTTAGGTGAGTCTTCTCCCACTGACACCAAACCAGGCGGTCCTCCGCTGTATATGTGTTGGGAGTCTCATATCAACTAGTATATGCTACCTGATTGGTGGCTCAGTGTCTGAGAGATCTCAGGGGTCCACGTTACTTGAGACCACTGGTCTTCCTATGTGGTTGCTCACCTCCTCAGCTTCTTCCAGCATTTCTCTAATTCAACCACAGGAATCCTTGACTTCCTCCATTGGTTGGGTATAAGTATATGCATCTGACTCTCTCAGCTGCTTGCTGGACCTCTTGGAGGGCAGCCATGCTAGACTTTTGGCTATGAGCATACCATAGCATCAGTTATAATGTCAGGCCTTGGCTCAATCATTAGGGACCTTGTGCTCCATCCAATGATTGACTGTGAACATCCACCTCTGTATTTTCCAGGCAGTGGCAGAGCCTTGCAGAAGACAACTATATCAGGCTCCTCTCAGCTGGCTCTTGTAGGCATCTGCCTGGTGACTGGGTTTGAATGTTATTGGGGTGGATCCCTGGTTGGGGCAGACTCTGAATGGTTCTTCCTTCCATCTTAGCTCCAAACTTTGTCTCTGTAATTCCCTCATAGGGTATTTTGTTCCCCAGTCTAAGAAGGAATGAAGTATCCACATTTTGGTCTTCCTTGTTCTTGAGTTTCATGTATTTTGAAAATTGCATCTTGGTAATTATAAGTTTCTAGGCTAATATCCACTTATCAGTGAGTGCATATATAATGTGAGTTATTTTGTGATTGGGTTACCTCACTCAGGATGTATCCTCCAGATCCATCCAGATCTGTCTGCCTCTGTCTCCCAAGTGCTGGGATTAAAGGCCCGGCTCTGTATTTCCTTAATGAGTTATTAATACCCTTCTTAAAGTCCTCTACCAACATCATGAGATATGATTTTAATACTGAGTCTTGTTTTCCGGATGTGTTGGGATATCCAGGACTGGCTGAGGTGGGAGTGCTGGGTTCCGATAATGGTGAGTGGTCTTGGTTTCTGTTAGTAAGATTCTGGTAATCCCTGGCATTAGTTGTTATAGTTTTCTCTGGCTGGAGCTTGTTCCTCCTGTGATTCTGTTAGCCTCTGCCAGCAGTTTTGGGAGTCCAGCTCTCTCCTGAGTCTCAGTGGTTAGAGTATTCGCTGCAGCCAAGCTCTCCTCTTGCAGGGAAGATGCACAGTGGTATGGTGTTCAGACATGCCTCCTGGCTGAAGATGAAGGCCCGAATCCCAGAAGATTGGTTGCCTCTGCAGTCTGTGCGCTCACCTGCACTGACTGGTCTCTGAGGGACTCAGGACACAAGATGGCTCTCTCACCTGCTCTGGAGGTCAGAGCCCTCCCAGTTGGCCAGGGAAGGTGCCCAGATGTCTGGAACCTGAAAAGGGGTCTGTCCCAGAAGCTGTGTCATTTCTGCAGTCCACACTCTTTCTTGTGCAGACATGTTTCTGAGCACAAGATGACTCCCTAACCTGCTCTGAGAGTCAGAAACCTCCCCGGCAGACACCTGTCCTATGACAGGGAAAGTGCCTGGATGTTTGGAGCCTGAGGAGGGGTCTGTCCCAGAAGCTGTGTTGCTTCTGCAGTCCCTCACTGACCTGTGCAGACTCACTTCTTGCATTTTTTAATAAGTTTTGGATTATAGTCCTCTGACAGATGTAGAGGTGATAGAGATCCGTTCCCAATTTGTAGGCTGCCTTTTAATTCTAATGACAGTGTCCTTTGCCTTACAAAAGCTTTTTAGTTTCT
>LR749537.1:0-32289 GCA_902729485.2 Mus minutoides
GAGCCCAGTCACTCACAATGAAGAGCAGAAATGCGATCAATGAAGAGTTTCTCATACATTAAGGAACGCAGCATGTGCTGTTTGATGATGTCATATGCTATTGACCATAAAACCAGGACTTTTTGCTGGGGCATCGTTTGGCATAGATTTAAAGCCACATTGATTCAACGCAGAGTACATGCTTCCACTTCTGCTTGCTGCCTGGGTGGGGATTTTTTTTTTGGGGGGGGGGGGAGTTGGCATGACCAGGTTGGTTTGAACTTGTGTTGTGGGTTGGGAGCTGCTTGAATAGGTGGATGTTCACACCACCCTGCTTCCTCATTCTTAGCAATGATAATCTCACAGACATTTTCTTTTGGCGTGTGCAGCCGCCATCTCTCGCCCACAGCTGAAGAGAGTGACGTCAAGAGGCAGCAATGAAAAACCATCACTCATTTTCTCCGTTTCGTCCGTCAGAGGGAGAGCCTCCTCCTGTAGCCACACAGCCATTTCCATGGCCTGTCACAAAGCATATCGTTCAGCTTACATTTTTTTGTAACCAAATCAGTTGCCCCGTCAACTATGAAAACAAGCAAAATCTATGGGTTTGGTTTTTTGTTTTGTTTTGTTTTTTCCAGATCTTCTTGCCTTTGGCGATCTCAGAATTTGAGGAGTGGGCCAGCACAGGGAGACAGATGTCTGCTAAGGTTTCTCTCAGTTCCTTTTGTAAAGTGATTCGAGCGAGCTTCTCCCTGACACCCAGTTCAGTTCACTTCTGAAGTGCTAGTGACGCCTCGGGACTGAACCAGGCTCTCTCTTTCCCTCCAGCAGGGAAAAGAAAAAAAAAAAAAAAAAAGGCTGTTCCCAACTATGCTTCTATACAAACACCCTGCATGGACATCTCACTCCAAAGAAAGGCACCAGAGGTTTCAGGAGTTTCAAACACTCTGATAAAGTAGCCTTCTTTGCTGACTAGGGTTAGGATCTCTTTGCAGCTATGGGAAAGCACTGCTATAGGAAACCACCTAAAAGGGCCTCAAGGGCCTCTCCTACCTGGGTAGAAAACTCTGGCCCAGATCTCTGGTGAAAACTCAGAAGATGGCAAACAGAACCTGTTGGCCTTGACTGCAAGTTTTGAGTCAAAGAACCTTGGGACCCAAGGTTTGGATGGGTGGGGGGTGGGGGGGACTGTGGTTCTGAATGGAAACCCAGAATGACGAGGCCTCCTGACACCAGGTAGCCCTTACTTCAATACTGGGCCTCATTTGGGGTATGAAAGTCATATGTTTTCTGCTGATGGAATATGACTCCCCATAAGTCTGCCATAGAAATGAAAGTACATTCTCAAAGCACTGAGCTCAGAGCAGCCCTGCCCTTGACTCAGAGAAGGGAGACACACGGAAGTGTGACTGTTAACGTACCCAGAGAAATCTTTTTAGCCTAGGCCTTACCAAAAGATGAAGAGCTAAGATAGCTGTTTCGCTCTGTAGTCTTTGGGGTTTTCTACATAAGCTGATTAGAAACACAGCTTCCAGACAAGACACACACATGTAATCCCAGCATGACACATGCTTGTAATCCCAGCACTAGGGAGGTGTAAGCAAGAGGATCAGGGCTTGGAGGCCAGCCTGGGCTAATTGAGACACTATCTGAAATAAGAATAAAATACTACTTCCTCCTGAAAAAAAAAAATGCCAGACAGCCACCAACTGGAGTATATACAAGCCCTGCGATGGGTTTCATCAACAGAAGTGCAGAGAATAGCCAGTAGGTCAGCTAGCTTGAGCCAGACACAGGCTAGAGCTCACTGCCCAGGGGCACCAGAGACAGGTTCCACTTGCTTGACACAGAGCCAGGAGTTCTGGAGCCAGCTCAAAGTCTCTGTCCTCAGAAGAGCTAAAAAAAAAAAAAAAAAAAAAAAAAAAAAAGCACTGGAATAAAGTAGTCAATGCCCACCCAATACCCAAAGTATGAAACCTACATGCCTTGGACTCACTGAGTCCAGTGTTCAGGCTGAGTCTTAATGATGCCGAAGCATTACAGACTGGGGACAGAGAGCCACCTCCCTGCCATTGGCAGAACAATCGGAAGACAGAGACGATGCATAGGGACCCAGAGGATCCTGCCTGGGCTCAATCACTGCTCTGTGGATTTGCCATATGGGAGGACATTGTGTACAAACAAGCCTTGTATTCTGCACAGCTTCAGCCTTGCTTCTCGCGTGTGTCTCTTTGCAATATAAACTTAAATATATACTTTAATTCGCTCAGCCTGCCGGGGGCTGATGGAGGAGTGGCTGAAGAGGGCCGGAACACTTGATGTGATCATATTCTATAGCTTGAAAGGATGCCCAGAAAGGCTTCAGGGTGACCCAAATAAGGACACAGGGCAATGCATCTTAAATCTTCTTTTCTCTGATTCAGGAACAGAATATGGACCACCACTGCCAGCCAGCCAGCAGGCTCTTCAGCACAGTACATTCCCATTCCCAAAGGTTTCTCCAGAGGGAACATCTGTGTGGCTCAGGGATGTTTCAGGGCTGGCTCAGCCTTCCCTGTGTG
This sequence comes from Mus minutoides, assembly GCA_902729485.2. NCBI lineage: Eukaryota > Metazoa > Chordata > Mammalia > Rodentia > Muridae > Mus > Mus minutoides. Next base: position 2,541 of record LR749537.1, read on the forward strand.
TGCCAATCCATATAATTAAAAATGTATCCCAAGTAAACCTCAGACAACTGAGCACTCCTCTGCAATGGGGCGGCGGGCGCTCACTGTCGGAGGGTGGTCACCCTGGTGGGCGCAAACATTGCCCCAGGTGCTCTGCAGCTGGCTGCAAAGGCTTGTGAAATTCTATCCTTTCCAGTTCCCAGTGTGCTGGAGAGCAACCCTGAGAGGCCGGCTGGCAGCCCTGTCCCACCTGTGGAAACTAATGATGCCAGCTCAGCATATTGGCAGAGGACGGAAACTCGCACTGCAAACAGACCTACTGAAACATTGGAAGTATGTGCTTAACAGGAGCACATTGATTAAAGTCGCTCAAAGATCAAATTACTCTCCCAGCCCAGGTGATTTTTGTCCCAGAAGCCAGGATACTTGTATTGACAAGAGTATTGATGAAAAACCACTTGCTGCATCTCGGCGGACCATATTAAGGCTGTTAATCTCGGAAGTGTCCCATAATTTTTATCCGACATGCAGACTCTTCATTGGAAAGAGTTTTAATGCCAATGCAAACAGTGATAAGGAAATCAAATCACTGGTGTATGTCTTTTCCAATATTGGTCTCAGTAAGAATTCTTGACTTCTATGGTCAATTGAAGCTCATCTTAAATAAAAAGCTTTGTTTCTTCCAACAGACTTCCAAGGCTAATTGCTTTTTTTTTTCAAGTCCACAGCAATTTCAAAAAGAAAAGAAAAGATGAGGCCAAAGCTATTCTTGAACCATGCAGGCAAGCAAACCGCCAGACAAATGGGATTTCCTGGGAGGGCTGTAACACAGAGAGAGATCAGCAATTCCAGGAAGAGGTTGCCCCTGCTCCCACCTGAGGGGATGAACACCCAAGAGCTTGTGTGGGACCAGCCAATGGCAGCTCGTGGAGGTTCCTGAGCTGCTTCAAGCACGTTATGGTCCCTAAGAGTTGAGAAACTTTCTATAACAACCCTGAAAAGTCACCCTCATCCAGCTGCTACCGGGTCATTTTGGCAGCTAGACATGAGAAGAGCCCAGTCACTCACAATGAAGAGCAGAAATGCGATCAATGAAGAGTTTCTCATACATTAAGGAACGCAGCATGTCCTGGTTTTATGGTCTATAGCATTTGACATCATCAAACAGCAGACTGAGCACACCCCTCCGCAGGCCACAGTTCTCTCCTTGGTAAAGAGAGCTGGTTGGATAGACAGAATCCCAGGGGTCTTCTCCAGTATTGAAGCCTGGGGACCTCTGGTCAGACAAGGAGTCAAGATGCCAGCCAGCCTCAGCGGTAGCTTGAGGCAGCCTTGATGGCCATCCCTACCACCAGGTAGCCAATCAGCTGGGATCATCATTTCTGTCTTCCTGTCAGCCTCACCAGTGGTAGAAAGTTAAAGCAGAAAACATAAATGCCCTCTCATAAACTCTTGCTCCCACTAAGGCCTGGAGGCACAGGAAATGTTCAACATGGCACCCAAAGTGGGGAGCAAGGCGAGCAAGTGTCTCTTAGGCAGTTTTGTTCTTATGATGGGAAATGGGACCAGCCCCCAGACCACCTATGTGGCTCTGACTGAATTCACTAGATCTTGTGTGCTCAAAAGTTAACCTCTAGATCATCCTGAAATATACTGGACTGTTCTAAAATAACCTGTCTGACAGCACATGAAGCCCCTCTATACAGGGTTGTGTCAGAACAGTGCAGCATGTAAGCACAGTCATGTTGCCTCCTTACCATTGTCCCGAGAGCAAGCTGCTGTGGCCTGGTTCATATGCCTCCAAGTGACCCTGGCACTTCTTGGGAGGGCTTTGTTCTGCATTTGTCACCCACCCCTCTCTCTCTTCTGAGACCCCTTGTCTCCCTCCTCTCCCATCTTTTCCCACTATGTTTTTCTAACTGTTTCACCTGGATCTACTGCCTGGATCTGGCATATAGCTTAAGCATGTCCCATAAGTGTTCATGTACTGGAAGTTTCATACTTAGTGTGGCAAGGTGTCAGAAACTTTACCATAAATACATGATTATGTCCCAGGGTGTCCTGCCTTCTCCAGAGAACTCCTCCTGCTCCCGGTTCTGAGAAGGGAACCGGTTCCTGTGAGGGCAAGTCTCTAGTGTCCAGTCTCACCATGTGACTTCTCCCTCTCCCACATTTTTCTGCTGGGATTCTATGCCCATGGTGTCAGCTAACCAAAGGGGTCTCACCAGAGCCAAGCAGAGGGCAGCACAATGTTCCTAGACTTCTAAAATGATGAGCTAAATAAATCTGTTCGTCTATCACTTAGAAAAAAATGTATTTTGGTTCAGGAACTAAAAATGGTTGAATACACTGGTGCCCCATTTCCTTTGTGGTCTTTCTTTTATAACTTCTGACCTTGCAGTCCCTTCTTCCTATGAAGGACTTGAGTTTAAGCATTTAAAATGATGATCATCTCAGATTTATGCAGCAATTATTTTGTCCCAGCTTCTATCCAAATCATCCCATCTTGATACAAACTACCTGCCAGTAGGTAATTCATCCAATGGATTTGGCCAAAACCACGCCAGAGAGACTTAAGAGAGGAAAGGGGCTGTCCAGCAAGGGAGAAGGTATAAGACTTTCAGACCTGAGAATTACTGTCTCACTAAGTTGATAGGAAATACAAAAGTCCCTGGCCCAGTATCACCTGATGGAAAGAGCCTTGTTTACTCTAGCCCTGTAAGATGGCTCCCTGACATTTCTTGTTCAACAATGAAGAACAAATAGCCACTGATGACATAATTCACCTCTAGGCATCTCTGATCTTCACAGATTCCATCCTCAGACCATCTGCCTATGATTCCCTCCTCGTCATTTGCTGAATGGATCCCAGTGTACCCACAGTCCACTGGGCACCACATCAATGTCTTTCACCTGTGGATGTCTTTTATCTCTTCTCAACATCAATGAGCTTTAGGTTCCCCTGACTCGGTCCACTATCGTAGGTCTCCAAGAGAACATCCCCATGCATGTCTGTAAACACCGACCAAGGTTCACTTTGGCTCTGCAAGCTCAACCCACTGGCTGTTGTCTGACTGTGTTTGTCACAGTGGTGGGACTCTGCCATGTCCTCCCCACTTGACACCTGAGCTAGTGTGTTTTGTGGTCAAGTCTTATTTGCTCCTTTTATCTTTCCTCTTACATGCACCACTTCATTATCTACTGTAATAAATCAAGTGGGGCTATTCATCAACATCATCCAAGAATTCTTAGAGACGTAATGTCCTCAGAGCCCACTGGCATCAAGCCTGATGCACTCTGGTACAAGACTTGAATGTGCCTCATCTTCATATTTGCCCTGGAAATGACCTGGGGTCAAAGAATTTAGATGTTTGAGGGTGGCGGGGATTCCAAGTGTCGGTATCATTACTACGGATGTGCAACTGGAAAATCTAACATTCTAACTTGCTGATCATTGCCTGGAAGCCGTGAGCATAGTGGATTAGTCTCCAGTGACTACTGCAACCAATACCATAGTCAGGATGACTTATAATAACAGAAACCCCTTGTCTCACAGAAGTCTAAAGAGAGATGTTGGTAGCATTGCCCCCACGTCAAGGCGCCACAGGAGTGTCTAGCCCACACCTTTCTTTGAATGCTCTGGTAGCTCTGATGTGTTTTGGTTGGTAGTTGGGTAACTAATTCCCGCCTTGCCTTCTTGTGACCACCTTGTGTTTTGTCTTCATGTATCAATCTCTCACTCCTTTGTACATCCGGGATGATGTCATCTGGAAATCCTTCATTGTATCTGCAAAGACCTTTTTCCCACACACCACACCCACAGTCGGTAGAACTTCAGACTTTGATGTAAGAGGGATACTTTTCTACCACTGAACTTAGCTATCTCACTTCATATCAACTAAAGGTGAATAATTTACTCCTAACAGTGATGTGCTTCATGTAACTCTTAGCACATAGAAGTTCATAGTTTAATGCTAACTAGACAATAAAAGTATAGTTATCAAGTGGGTTATTTTTAGATCAAACAACCAATTGTGATCAAGGTGGACCTAGGAACCACGCCTTTAATTCCAAGTCTAGAGCTTTCCCAGAATCCTCTTTTGCCACCATGGGAAAGCAGCCCAGTTCTTCAGCCTAGTTAATTGTGACATGCAGTGCCTACATCAAACACTGGATAATTTAGTGCCCTGTGTGGAGAATAAAGAAACTGAGGCACAGAGCAACACCTGTGAGCTGTAGTAACATGTTCTGCGGTGAGTTCTGGTGTTGAGATTCCAAATCCACAGTCGTCATCACCTCCCTTAGCCACACAGCCTTGGAGGGAGGGAGGGCAGTGCAGCAGCTCCATCTATTTCCACCCACTGAAAGTACATGATGGGTCCCAGTTCTGATTTCAAACTCAGCGTTGATGGGGTTCTCCCAGGACCCCCAACCCCAGCCTGGCTAGGAACATGTTCTGATTTATTATTATTATTATTATGTGTGTATGTTTTATATGCATGCTATATGTGTATATGTGCATGTATGGGTGTATGCTACAATGTATATATGGTGGTCAGAGGACAACCTTGTGAATTCAGTCGCCTCCATCCACTTTCATGTGAGCCCCAGGAATTGAACGTGTGTCACCAGGCTTGTGAGGTAAATACCTTGACTCTGAATCATCTTGTAAGTCCTCATCTTTCTGTGTCTAAATCTCTTGTCTTTACTCCAGCCTCCTCTATGATCCCTTCCATCATTTTCCCAAATACTGCAAGCAGAGTGAGGAACTATATACTTTTTCATCATATGCTTGGCTAACAGAAGCTTAGAAACACAATAGGAAAAGGCATTCTCTATAGAAATCATGGGTGAGGGAAGGCCACTTGGTAGAAACACCAAACCTAGAGGAACCACAGACACGACCGTCTATAATGCACAGAAGTTCCATAGCCTTGTCACAGGAAGTTCCATCTACCTCCACTGGGTTGCCCTAATGTACAGTGAGCATTTTACACCTCCTGAGTCCTCCATCACCATCATCCCCCCAGGCTCCACCTCCATTTTACCTCTGCTTCATGGTCCCCCTAAGTCCCAGCTTTCTCGGGAAATGTGCTCAGCTCTGATAATATTCTTTCATGTCCCGCTGCCTTTCCTTCTAAGCACACAGCGGGGCTTGAAAATGTTTGTCTGTGTGATTATCTCATGGTAGTCTGCAAAACTCAGGAGATGTGCTCATTATTTTCACCACTGTATGCTGTGGCACATAATGAGCATTCGATGAATTTTTGCTCAATGAATGGATGGTTTAAAAGGCACCTTTCAAAGTACAATATGCTCATACATACATTGGCTTGGAGTTTTCTTGAAGGGCACTGTGAGCCCAATGTGCTTGGTGCCTTGCTTTTCCACGAAAGCTTTAGAACTACTTTATGTTGGTGTAAAGATAAGCCTAATTAAAACTGCATACATCAGTTTGAGGACTATGAATCCCTCAGGGGCATTCACTTGCTCTATCTATAAATGTGGTTTGCCTTTTCATTTATTTAAGTCTTCTTTAAAAGTCTAGATGATGGAGCTAGAGTGATGGTCAGAGGTTAAGAGCATAAGCTGTTCTTCCACAATTCCCAGCATGGGGCAGCTTACAACCATCTGTAATTCAAGTCCCAGGGGATTCAATGCTAACCTTCTAGCCTTTGCAGACACCAGGCACGCATGTGGTACATAGACATATAGAAATATAAGCATCCATGTACACATAATACATTTTTTAAATCTAAATGAAGTTTAGTGTATTTGATATGCAAGTCTTTAACACCTGATTTTTTTCCTCAGGTGCTGTCCCCTATCATTTTAATGTGCCCTAATGGCTTCATACAAACACAGTTTCATTTCATGTGTTCATTTTATAGTAGCATCAATCATTATTTTCATGATTTCTTGTAGCTCTTTTGGATTCTCGACCCAGATCTCCACATCCAAGCTGTGACAGTTATTGGCCATCTTTTTTGTTACCTTGACTAAGAGTTCAAGACAATGTTTTAAAAGGTGTTGCCAGGGCAAGCAATCTTGTTCCTCCCTGTTAAAACAGTTCTAATGGGTTTTCACAGGGAGACTGTTTATGGGTTATCTTTGGAATTGCCTTTAGCAAGTTAAAAAAAAAAAAAATCTGCTCTTCGTTTGCTTAAGGATCCTTAGCATGCACGGGACCTATTCTGGCCTGCACCAGATCCTCTGTGTATAGATTATAGCTATTAGCTCAGTATTTTTATGGGACTCCTGTCTCTGAGCACTAGTGAGTCTCTGACTCTTGTGCCCTCTATTGGGAATCTCTTCCTCCTGTTGGGTTGTCATATCCAACTTCAATATGATAGTTTTGCTTCATCTTGTATTTTATCATGTTGAGAAAAAAAAATCTCAACAGAAGCAGAATGACTGAGTGTGAAATAAATAAAACATGAAAGAAGAGAGAGAGAGAAAAGAATCCTTACTGTGGATGACTCACATTTATTATTATAACCATGTCTTTCTCTTTTAATGCGCTTAGTGAATAACATTAATCACCTTGTGATTTGAGTCAAGCTTTCCTTCTGGTGAAATCTTTTTGTTCGGGAGTATTATTTTTCCTGATATTAATATTGCTTGAAGCAATGAGCATCCATAGGCAATTTATTTGTAAAATGGTGTTTCGCCATGCTTGCCTTCAAGCATTCTGTGCACTAAGATTTCAGGTAAAATCCAGAGAGAAGAGTATTCCCTTGTAATCTCTCTACACTGTGCTGCTGTGCTGGTGAGCAGAGACTGTATATTCATGATTCACGCTGTCACATTTGCACCCATTTTGATATTTTTATGCTTTCTGTAAGCTAGTGGATTTTGTCCCCTGTTATTTCCTGTCCTCCTTTGCCTTCTTTCCTACATGTGTGAAAGTTATGTTGCTGTGTTTGCACAAGTGCCCCACCCCCACCCCCACCCCCACCCCCACCCCCACCCCCAGCCCCAGCCTGCGGTACTATTGAGAGAAGGCGGAGCCTTAGGAGGTGGGGCCCAGTGGAAGGAAATTACAGCATGGGGGACAGATGATTGGGGCCTGGGTGTTTCTCTCCCCCACTCCCCCTTTCCTGGTTACTGAGGGGTAAGCAGCTTTGCTAGTCACATCCTCCTGCTGTGACTTGCTGCTACAGACCAAGAGCAACAGAGACACAGACAGAGTTCCAGAGCTGGGAGCCAAAGCAAGTCTCTTCACAAGTCTTCTGACTCTGGAATCTGTTACAGCAACAGAAATGCAACTCAGGCATTCTTTCTTGTCTCACTCACCTCTGAAGAACTTTGTGAAAGTTCTTGTGGCTTGAGTGAAAAGGGTTTTGTTTTGTTTTTGTTTTATTTGTTTGGTTTTTTTTTTTTTTTAATTCCTTCAAAGGAGATTTGCGTTTTCTTAAGACAATGGTGGGAGGCATTATTTTTTTTATTAGATATTTTCCTCACCCACATCTCAAATGCTATCCCAAAAGTCCCCTATACCCCCCCAACCCACCCACCCCCCCTTCCTGGCCCTGGCACTCCCCTGTACTGGGGCATATGATCCTCCGAAGACCAAGGGCCTCTCCTCCCATTGATGGCTACACATGCAACTAGAGACACAATTGGGGGGGGGGGGGGGGAGTACTGGTTAGTTCATATTGTTGATCCTCCTATAGGGTTACTGACCTCTTCAGCTATTGGGTACTTTCCCTAGCTCCTTCTTTAGGGGCCCTGTGTTCCATCCAACAGATGACTGTGAACATCCACTTCTGCCTTTGCCAGGCACTGGCATAGGGGAAGCATTATTTTAAACTCAAGTTTCTGCTTTGGCTCCTTTGGAATGTTTCCTATAAATTCTAGCTCCGAACATACTGAAAGGCCAGACTGTGACTGAAGAATCCCCAGAAGGATCTGGGAAAATGGTTCAGTAAGGTGCTTGCCTTGCAAGCATGAGAACCTGAGTTCAAACCCCAATACCCCCATTAAAAAGCCAGCCCTGATGGTGCTCCACGGTAATCTCTACCCTGGGAAGGTAGATCCCTGGGGCTCACTGGGCAGCCACCATGGCCTGCTTGGTGAGTTCCAGGCCAATGAGAAACCCTTTCTCAAAAAGAAAAAGGCAGAAAGAGGAGGAAGGGCTAGAGAGATGACTCAGTGTTTAGAGTACTGGCTCTTCTTACAGAGGAGCCAGGTTTAGTACCCAGCACCCACAAGTGGCTCACAGCTCCTATCCTTCTAGTTCCGGAATCTGATACTTTCTTCCAGGAGCCTCTGCAGACACTAGACATCATGTAGACGCAGACATTATAGTTATACTCATGAGGTTTGAAATAGATAACACTTGATGATTGACGTACTACATATGTGCCCCTGCACGCTTGAGTACACGTGCACACAAAACAGTTCTCCAGAGAACCCGTGCAACTTTTCACGTTTGGGTTTGTTCTAGAAACTTCTGCTGTTCTTCTGTATCTGGATCCAAGGATGGCTGTTCCTGGGTTTACACAGTCCTTAGTCCCATCACGACCCATCTCTTTTTTTTTTGTTTACTGATGCCTGTGTGCCTCAGCACACCCTTCCAGCCCTGCAAAACCAACTCTAACATGGGTTTGATTTATAGACTTGTGTGGAGAGTGTTCAGAGCTACCTTGGAGCCTGGGAAACAGAGCCTTTAAAAACACACTCAAGCTAGGATTGGAGAGCATTGGTTGAAGGTACGCCCTAAATCCAATGGCTATTAGCCTAATAAAAAGAGAATAATTTACATATGAAAGCAGGGGCGAGGTGGAGGGGGGCAGGAAATGAAAGCAGAGGTTGGGGTGGAAAGTTCTACAATTAGGAAAAACCACTTCAAGCTAGGAGAGAGAGACATCAGTTCACCTCCAGAACCTCCTGAAGGAACTAGCTGTGTCCACACCTCCATCTGGATGGATTTCCAGCCTCCAGAGCTGTGAGAGGGAAGATAAATTCTTTGTCTAGGGCCATCCCACTTGTGGAGTTTTCCACAGCAGAACGACGCCAAAGACCACTGCTGCTGCTGTGTTCTTGCAAAATGTATCTTTAACATATATGCCTAACGTTGCACCATGAGTCATGGCTGTTCCACCCTCCTTTTCACTAACATGTTCTTTGTGACTCATCCATAGAGCGTACGCATCCTTCCAGCCAACCACTGCTGTAGAAGGCAGAGATCAACAGGTCTGATTTGCATGCCAGATGACTTGTGTGTGGCAATTTCTTTTGTTTATGTATTGAAAGGTGGGGCGGCTCTGTCACAAAACACTGCCTGTTTCCACTGAAAAGACTACCCTGCCATGCTTAACAAAATAACTGTACTTGTCTCGCCCCTCACAACCCTTGAATGTTTCTCTAGCCTTACAGTCCACCCACACCCGCCACTCTTTGGCTGTCTACATTTTGCTAGCATAGTGGGTGGATTTGTAAGATGCTACTTTGTCTATTCTGGATTAACAGTTCAGAACTTTCGACAGGGGACCACACTCTTTATATCCATTGAAAGTAATAATAATCTGGAACTTAATTGCTACATCCGTCCACACTACCTCTGTGGAAAACAACCTTGAAGGTGCTTGCAGTTAGGCCGGCTGGTGACTGTATAGCATTCTCAGCTCTAGGCAAGTGGAGGCAGGAAGCTCAGAAGCCCAGGGCCATCCTCAACTATATATTATCAGGTTTGGAGAAATCCTGAGTTATGCGATACCCGGTCTCAGATAAATACATGTACATGTGAAAATTTTTAAACATTTACGTTGCTTAGAAATAACCATTTTTGTAACTGTGTGTTACATAAATAGCTTTTTATGCAAAGTAATTTTCAAAGCAGGAGAGAAGGCAAATTTTTGTTTTTCCAAATCTTTTTAATGTCCGGCTTGGTGAAAAATAGCTGGTTTCTAACCTTAGCTTCTGTTTTGTTCCACCTCGAACTCATGACAATATTCCTTCCTCATTAGTGGGATTACTGGCAAAAGTCACCACTCTGGATCCTCTTTAAAAAATGTTAACCAAGTTATTCATAGTAAAATTCTATATCTGTCCTTTTTGGTTTTCTTTTAGACAGAGTCTCTCTAGCCTAGGTGGGCCTTGCCCCACCACATCTAGTTTATGTGGTACTAGAGAACTACTGCAAGGTTCTGAGCATGTCTGTCCCGCTACCCCACTGAGCTTGAATTCTCAACCCCAACTCATGCTAATGTTCTAAATCACTAGCTGAAGCTAATCTGACTTCCAGAGAAGTCAGGAGGGAGATCATACCCAAGCTTCCCTAACAGTCTGCTTCAAAACCCTGTGAGACAGGGTTTATCTGTGGTATAATGTGGGTTCCCCTGCTTCAGTCCTTACCAAAGAAGGAATTCCATGGGAACCAGTCAGTTACCCTGCTGCCCTTTAGCCCCTGTCTACCTATAGAGACTTTCTTGGCTTGCTCCCACAGTTTATGAAATGAAGTTCTGCCCAATTCTGCAATTTCAAGTAGAACAATTATGAGCCTTAAACTTGGTGTAATCTCTCCTTTTCTGACACAGGATTTCACGAAGCTCAGGCTGGCCCCTCTGACTACTGTTTAGCCCTACAGGCTGGCTGGCTTGCTCCCACAGTTTATGAAATGAAGTTCTGCCCAATTCTGCAATTTCAAGTAGAACAATTATGAGCCTTAAACTTGGTGTAATCTCTCCTTTTCTGACACAGGATTTCACGAAGCTCAGGCTGGCCCCTCTGACTACTGTTTAGCCCTACAGGCTGGCTGATAGGCTATTTCTCCACCTGTGAAATGAGCCAGTTCAAATCCGATTATATCAAAGGCAGGTTTATTGGGAAGCTGCTCTCTGGCCCAGCCAGGGAGGATCCAAGGATGGAGACCAGGGAAATTGCCATGGGGAGGGGAAGGCGGCAGGGGAGGAAGAGAAAAAGAAAGGGCTCACTTGTAGAGAGGAGAAGAAAGAGCTGGGGAGAACAAAATGTTTGAATTATATAGGGAGGAGCCTCTGTAGGAAGAGAGCCCAGTCCCTGGGCTGGAAATTTCAAGGTTGGGGCCAAGGTACGCCAGGTAGGAGCTGAGGGATTCTGGGAGAACCTGGAGGCCAGGTCTGCTTTGACAAGTAAAATAGGCACCTCAGTCTCTTGTCCTGAGTCCGAAACCAAACCCAGGCTTCTAAATTCCTTTCTTTTGGTTGACAAAGGTAGGCGAGAAAAAAAAAAAAAAGAAATTCACTTTATTTTATATTTTGTTTGTGTGTTGTTGTGAGACAGGGTTTCTCTGTGGGGTCCTGGCTGTTCTTAAACACACTCTGTAGAGTGGGCTGTCCTCAAACGCAAGAGATCTGCCTGCCTGGGACTAAAAGAGTGTGCCCCCACACCTGGCTACAGATCGTTTTAGATGTCCCCCTTTAGTGCTGTACCAGAACTTAAATAGTAGTTTCTTAAATGCCTCTGTATTATTGGGTGACCTTTTTGTGCACTGTTGTGGGAAGAAAAAAAAAAGGCATGTATATATTCTACTCTCTGAATAGGTCTTTGGCCCACGCCACTGCTTAATGATGGATCTTTGAGATAATTGGCATGTGTCATTAAACACTCACCACACCAGCACACATAATGCTGCTACTACCAATCACATTAGAAAAGTATGGGGAAATAAATGGCCAAGCCCATGGAGACAGATACACGCTTTCCAAACTTCTCACTTTGTCATAAAAGGATGGCAGGTGGGTGAGGAGTTGGTTTGCACTTTTAGTCTCAGAACTCCTGCAGCCTTAGGTAGGAGCTAGGCAAATAAAGCCCTAGTCAGACCCCAGCTGGGCAGCAGAGGGCAAGCTCAGTCTATCCTGTGACTACCTATCCTGTGACTACCTACCTCTGAGGAGCTGAGAAGCCCAGCAGGACACAGAGACGAAGCCTCCAGAACCAGCCCGACTCTAATTGGACCGGAGGCAAACACCTCCCTGTGTCCATCATTTTCCATATGTAACCGATCCTAATAGCAGAATTCAACAACCATTTATTGAGCATTAGTTATCTTCCAGTTCAAGATACCAGCAACAAAAGCATGAAACCAGCCAGACTAGTCTCAGATGGTGTTTCTGCTTTGGTGCTGAGTCCTGGCTGGGAGGTGGGGTGGGGGGTGGGGGGGTTGTCCTTTTGACCAAGAGCCAGGGATGGTAACCTCACATTGCTAAAGAGACTTGGGGTATGACCTTCTGGCTCCTTCACTCATTATATTCCACTCCTAGAATCTCAAGTATCATCCAAAGACAGTCGGAAGAGAATTATTGTGATTGGAATGTCCCTCCTCAAGAACCCCTAGGGTTGAAAATCTTGCATGAGTCATACAGCCTGTACCCTTTGATATAGACTTAAGATAGGATGAATTTTAAGTAATCTCCCGACTCCCACTCTCTCTTACCCCACCACCTACTCCAACACACACACACACACCACTGTCTTTAAAGCTCCATTCTTTCAAGGGTCTTCTAAAGAATTCTGGTCTCCTAGGAGTGCATTATAAAATGCAAATAACCCAGCAGGAGGCCACCTCTACTGCCTATTGACACTGGAGTTAGCTATTAGCACTTAGCCCTCCCTGTCTTCTCAACTGCCCAGATGAGCTCAACTACTTGCCAGCTCACTCTGCTAGTGAAAAGCCCAACAAAGGAAAGCCCTCTGGCCCAGAAAAGAAGCACCTTCCTGGGTGAGAGCGCCTGGATGGGAGAGCCAGGGAAAACATCCATACCTAACTCTAATACTAGTCCTCCTCAGCCTGTACCTTGGGCTGTAATCAGGCCTCTGAGTGGAGTTACTGACTGGAAGGACCTGGGAGCCAGACTTTGAGATGCCCTGAACCCTGTCCCTGAAGGCTGTGGGAGTTGTTCTAGAACCTACCTCAAGTCCCTCCTCCCCGCCCCCCCACCCCCACCCCCAGTCAACAAGTTCACAGAATTATCAAGCGCCTCCCTGCCTGCCCTTCTGCCTCTTCCCTGGGCTCACTCCGAGCGAGCACCACATCCTTGGCAGATGTAGCCTTCTCATACATACCCCTATGCCTATTTTTTATCTGGCAGCAAGACAGAAGATGCAGGAGACCTCTAGGAAACCAGGAAGAGTGTGTTGGGAGCAGACGGAAGGAAGGCACCTCCAGATGCTTCTGGGTCAACACTGTTGCCTCTCTCATATCCTCTTAACAGCTCTGGGAGGGGACAAGGAGGGCTGGCTAGCTGAGGAAACATGGACACCCTAATGTCCTCCACAGGGCCATTCAGCCTCGCAAGAGCCGCCTCTCTTTGCTTTTGTATTTGACATGGCTACTTAGATGCATAACTGAAAACACATGGACAGTGAATAGTGTTGTACAAGCAGAAACCAATGCTCGTGAGCTAGTACTCAGCATTACGGTCGGTCCTGGCCCTGACCCTGACCCTTGACATCCGCTGTCTCTTTGAAGGCAAAGGTTGTCCGGGCAGAGCACTGTGGCTTCAGGTACATGGTTCCTTTTCTTAAATGAGCCACATGTGGTCTAGTCATAAGGCATGGGTGCTCCACTCTGGAATTCAACCAAATATTTTAACAAGTCTTATCAACAAATACCCTCTAGCTACCCAGTCTAGGAGGAGGTTCCCAGAAAAGGCCTCTTGTCTATAGATCGTTGACTGGGGACTTGCTTCCTTCTCTCTGCCTGTCCTACCTCCTCTGCTAGCCTTGGGTGTGGCTTTGCCTTCTTTAGGATTCCCCATTCTTGCATGTAGATCAATCAACCCATTCTATCTCCTTACAATAATTCCTGTACATAGAGCATGATTTTTTTTTTTCTGGAATTGAGCAGTGGCTCCAATTTCCCAAATAGTTTAGGGGAAAATCATTTTCTTTTACAGTTCATGACAAGTGCCACAAGCCCAAGAGGGGCCTGTTAATATTTGAGGGGACGGCCACAATTCTAAGGAGCATGACTGGCTGCCTTCCCCTTCCTCTGAGCAGGCCCTGCTAGTCAAAACCAAAGGTTTATTGTTCCACAGAACCGCACAACCCCAGCACAATAGATAATCGGTTCTTAAATGAGCCTGGAACCCTCAGTTTATCCAGTCACAGTAAAGTCTAGATTTAGGCTCTGTGGTTAAGATAAAGAAGGAATCCCGCTGTTAGGCATGGATGACAACATGCATTTCCCTTCCCCTTGTTCTCCCAGCTACGCAGACACCAAATAAGAAGCCATTCTTAGCATGTGGGTAGCATAGAGCGTGGAGAGGAGAAACATGGACGTTTCTGCCTGCTGGCTTCAGGATTAAGCACTGCCAGGTAGCAGCACCCACTCTGATTTTAAACTAGTTGGATTTGGATTTTTTTTAATTTACAATCCAAAACATCTTACTGCAGACTACTATAAATGCAGAAGGGCTCTTGGGACAGTTTAGGTGACAGCTAAGAAAGGCCACAGATCCTGAAGTTCAAATTTTGTTTCTGGGAAGTTGAGTTCTCAGGAGCCCTGCCAAGCTTCCCTGCCTAGAGAAGTCTTGACTGACAACCCTCCAACCCTGTGTGTGGAGCCTAAGGCGTTGCAGCTTGCCACACTGTTACCGGTTAAGAGAGCAAGCCCAGGATGCTGTTTGGCCTCTGTAGGGGGCTACAGCTCCTCCCAGGGTATAGAAGAGCAATTCCTCTGCTCTCCCTTCCCCCTTCCTAATCCTTGGCAACCCCCTCCCCTCCCCCTGCTCTTGCCCCATCCCCTCATGGGTCTTCAAAGGGTTAAATGCAGCTGAAGTCGCTTTTAAGAACAGCTATAAACAAAGTGCTGCCCCAGGCTGAGAGCAGCCAGTAAAGGTCAGGAGGTTAACTGAATTATTTTCCACGGGAATAATTTTCTAAGGGAAATGGTAAAGTTATTTAAGCCACCAGGTGGGACACATAAAGGACAATCTTTCCCAGCCTTTCCAGAAATGAATGCTGTTTGGCCTCACAGAAAATTTGGGGGTGGCGAGATGGAGAGGGCTCAGTCTTACATAATGAACTCTAAACCTTAATAATATTAAATGACTTTTTGTACCTAATTTGTATGTAATGTGTGTGGGTGTGTTTGCTGGAAGAGTTCCAAGGACCCTCCAAGCCATATTTTCAAAAAAGAAAACAGTGTCACCTGCTCAGAAATATAGTGGGATGGGGGCTGGGATAGAAGACTGTAAAATGTTCATGCTCTTTGACCCATTACTCCCACTCTTGTGACTCCAGCCCAGAGAAATATGCCCAACGAGGGAAATACGCTTTATGTGCAAAGATGTTAACTACAACATTATTTATGATTTTGGAATTTCAAAAAAAAAGACTAAGAATTCAACGAAGGGAATAGGTTAGTAACTTATTGCACGTCAGTGTGAGAGAATATCATGGGCCGTTATAACTGCAAAGTAACAGCATGGAAACTGTCAACTTAAAACAGCAGACATAAAATAATACGCTGGGTGGTGGTAACCAGGTAACGCCGTCTGTTTGTAAATAGAGAAGAGGATGGTAAGGAGGAGATCCAGCCCAGCCAATGAAATCACAGGATCTCTTCAGCCTTTGCTCAGTTCTGTGTAATGTTTATTTCTCTTCTATCGTTAAAAAAAAAAAGTTGCATTGAGTATAAAATAAAATGCTCGAAAATTGTGGGGAGAAATGTGTGTGCGCCTCTGTAAATGTCTAAGAAAATACTACACTGTTTTCAACGAATGAACTGTGTGGCAGGTGAATTACAATCTCAATATAGCTATTACAAAAGACATCTTTAAAAAAATTTAAGTTGAGCCACTTTGGAGAAAGAGAAGAAAAGATCTTTGTTTTCCATTTAAGGTGCAGTGCTAGTCAGCAGTCTTAAAGGGACAGGGGTCTCACGTTGGTCAGCCCTATGGAGAGACAGTTGGTAGTGGGAAGAAAGTTCCAGAATTAGACAAACTGCTGCTCTGGCAACTGTCATCCCTGCCCCTTAGCAGCAGCAACTACACAAAAGCCTTCTGGGGTCAGGGCTCCCAGCACATCCCAGGCTGGTGTGATAGCTCTTAGGCTCTGGATGCAGGGACCCTCCGCCCTTTGGGACTTTTTGGACCCCTGGAACTTTCCATCATCATTCTTTTGTCAAAGGCCTTCAAGTGTCCCACCTTCAGCTCCACTGGTTCTCTGCCCTCTTCTTTTTTTGCCTTCTCCGCATTTCCACCATTTCCATCTATCATCCCTGGGGCCTGTTCTCTCCACTGCCTCTATTACCGATCACCTGCATTCTCAATACTCCAGACTCCTTTGCTCCCACAGAGGCAACAGCCCCTACTGCTACCTTCTCCTCTTTGGGTTTTCAGCTCATGCCACCCGTGATAAAATGAGTATCTGAGGAAAGACCACTACGGAGAAAGCTTTCGTTGGCCCTAAGGATGCCGCACCAGAGGGTAGCAGAAGAGGTATCTCTTAGGTGACTCAAAACGGTGTGCATCATATAGCCAGAGGTGGGGATGGCATGAAAATTGGGGTTTATCGTCTGTGCAAACCACAGTTCAGCTTCCAGTTTCATCAATCAAAAGCCTTAGACAAAGACAAATCACATGATTTTTTTTTCTTGGATTACTGGACAAGTACCTCTCCCCTTTGTGAGAGAAAGAAAGAGCCACAAGGTGAACAGAGTTATCTAGAAACTCATTGGAGAGCTGAGCCTGCTTGAGCTATCTGAAACTGTAGCAGGAGCAGGGTCCAGGCCCCTTACAGTCTTGTTACTCCTTTACTGAGATATAATTCACCATGGGTGATGAAGCCAGTGACCTCCTAAGGTGAAAATCCTGCAGAGTAGTGGCAGTGGCGGTGGCCGTGAAACTGGAAAGACCTGGGGTTTTGAATACTGTCTCCACTATTCCAGCACTTTTAAATCACTTACTTTACCCGAAGCATGCCTTTCTTCTCTGGGCTTCCAAACCCAACTGAAACAAAATAAAAATATGTGACCACTCCTGACATACAGCAACCCAGGTATCTTCCTCAAGATAGCAATCACTGACCAATATTTCTTCTGCTAAAATAAACTCATACTACCTCTTCCTTGCTCTCTTTCTTCTGCTCCCAGCTCCTCACACCCATCTGCCTTCTTCATTTTCCCCTAACCAAGTCCCAGGACACCAGCCTCATACTGTCAGTCAGCACCAGCTCGGCCCACGGCATATGGCCCTGCATACACTCCCCATGACCTCATGCAGCTCGACTGTTATTTTTGCAGACTGGTATTAAGAAGCATAAGCCAGGGATTTTTTTTTAGACACTGTCACACTGGGTACTCTCAGGTCTGCAGTGCAGATGGAGCGTTGCTAGGATTTTATGGTACAGCACGTGGGCTCTATGTTCTTCTTCCCATCCCAGGTTCAGAGGGCAGTGGCGCATGAGGGGTGCCTGCTCCATTCCGTGTTTTCTGTGTGTGCCAACAAGCCGCCTGCCCCACTGTAAACAGTCGCAGACTGAGCAACACCTACCCTGAGAGGTTCCTGATGGGCACCCTATTCCTCCTAAGCCCAGTACGAGGCACTGACTGACAGATGGGGGTGGAGGGTAGCCCTGCGGGCGGGGGTGGGGTGAGGGGCAGGCATTGCTACCCCCTAACTTGTGCTGTGGCAGAGTTTCACAGTGGCTGGCAGCGGGGCTGAAATTGTCTGCGATAAATCACCAGCCTGCTGAGGAACACAGCCATGGGATTTGTCCTATAATTGTATGAGTAGAGGGAGCAAAGTTGATATAGAGGGGAGGGGAGGGAGAGGGGAGGGGGGAAGGAGAAAGAAGAGGGGAGTGTGTGCGGAAGGGAAGAAATGAAAGGGAAGAAAAGGTAGTCACTGATTTAACACATGAAGGTGAACCAGACCACTGGCTTGCTCGTTCGTTCCCTCCCTCCTCCCCCTCCCTCCTCCCCCTTCCTCCTCCCCCTCCCTCCTCCCCCTCCCGCTCGGTCTTCCATTTGTGACTTCCATATTGCGCAGTGATTTCCTATCATCCTGCTCTCTCTTGGGGGAATGCCTTTCTTTTTCTCCCTAGCGATGTCCTAGGCTTGATTCTCACATGCTGCATCTTGCTGCCTCTTCTTCCCTATGCCAACCTCCCCCTATCTCTGTTTCCCACTGGCTCTACCTTCCCATAAAGAGAGGAGGAACAAGGTTGCTGATATCTGGGGGGTGGGGGTGGGGCAGGGAGGTGAGACATGTGAGTTCAAGACCAAGGTCTGAAATGTGCTAACCCTTCCTTAACAGACTGTGGTGACACCCTGTGAATGCCAGGAATGCACCCCACCAGGGCAGGCTCCACATGGAACACGGGATGCCTCTCCCTGCCTTGCTCTCTCCCTCACTCAGACCACACAGCAGAACAACTTCAAAGGGAGCTGAAGGCCTCCTTCCCACCCTGCAAGTCTGAGGCCTCAAAGCTTCTCAAAAAGGAGAATGTTCACAACTCCCTTCAGCATTTCAAAAATGCTAATAAAAGCCATGCACTGGCCCATAAGGGGGCCCAGGCTAGCTCAACTGTCATAGTGCCGGGGCTTCAGCCTGGTAAAGTGGTAGCGTGATCTCAACTAAATGGAAAATGCACAAAAAGACTCAGACCCCTGAAAGAGAACAAATGCATGTCATTAAACTTAAACGTGAGAAAAAAAAATGTCTTTTTCTTAGCAAACTGGTATATTAAGTGTGCCAAGGTCTCCCTGAGCTCTGGAGCAGCAGGCAAACAATCCTGCACAAAATGTTCACTAATGAGGAAGCAGTCAAAGACGTCACCTCGCAGATGAGTGCCAAGGCCAAAATACAAATGACCTTGAGGAGACAGAACTCCTCCACAGTGTCCCAGTAAGCAATGTGTTGGAGCATCCGGGACTTACTGCCCAAGGCTTGGGAACTGGAACCGGAAACTAGTGAACTTCTGACCCCAGATGTCCCAGGTTGAGGAGGGCGCTGAGAATGTCTTTGGGTGCTCATTAATCTCCTAAAGAGGAACTGAGAAGGTGGAAACCTCGCTGGCCACAGAACAGAGAAGTGGACTCTTTGGAAGGTCGTTATCTAATTAAAATTAGATGAGGGGAGAGCTCTGATAATTGCTAAGCAGTCAAAAGAACACATGTGGGCGTTCTTTTGACACACACATTCCCGTTTCTATCCATCTTGCCTCTAATACCATCACCAAATGAGGTCCCCATGCTGCATATGTTCAGAACTATGAGCTAAAATAAACCTTTTGTCTTTATAAAGCAGACTGCCTGGAGTATGCAATTACAGTCACAAAAGGGGGAGGGGTGGAACAATGCAAGGGCACCATTTAAAGCTCCACGGTGTCCCAGTAAGCAATGTAGTGGAGCATCTGGGACTTACTCCCCAAGGCTTGGGAACTGGAATCGGAAACTAGTGAACTTCTGACCCCAGATGTCCCAGGTTGAAGAGGGCGGTCTTTGGGTGCTCATTAATCTCCTAAAGAGGAACTGAGAAGGTGGAAACCTCGCTGGCCACAGAACAGAGAGGTGGACTCTTTGGAAGGTCCACGATGGATTAGGCAGGAAGAGAACAGCTTGGGCATGTAGGCTGGAAAGTGCCGAGGACAGCACTCTTCACTTGCCCTCTTCTCCCCTGCACAGCTTTGCAGTCTTCTAAAACCCCCCTCAAGGATCCCCCACTCCTCTCCAAGGCCTGGATTAGTGATGTTCATGGCAAGCTAACACTGTATCTTTCTAAGAGCACAGAGGTTCTGCATGGAAACCATGACCATGTCACTAATTACAGGCCATGATGTGTATGCCAGACAGACCTGGTATGCCAGAACTCCCACCCCTACTATTTTGGGTGAGTCCAGGAAAAAGTGACATCCCCTCCCCCAAAAGCAAGCATGCAGAAAAGCAATGAGCTAGCTCACCTTTAACTCCTCATCCGTGTATAAGGAAAGCCTACTGCCACCCACCAACCTGCATCTGTGGCTCTTGCTTTGCAACGTTGACCACAGGTGAGACACTCCTGCTATGACTACTGCTTCCTGACTCACCTGAGGAGGATGTCCCCCTGGGGATCAACAGGCCTGCGGCCCATCACTTCCATTTATGTTGGATAAAATGATCTCTGGTAGATACCTTCATCTAACCTGTAAATAATTATTTGATAGGCTTTGGTAGCCTATCAAAGCCGTAAAAGCATGCTACCTACCTCAATAAAGCTTTTCCATGCAATTACTTCATAATCTACTGAAGGCTCTGTTTCCATAAGTCATGGTCTCTGGGGATTCTGGAGATAGACAAGCCCAAATGAGAGTCATCAGGTCAGATATTATATGTTGGCTTTCTAAAGATGTATGACACTTGGGTAAAGAGGCCAAGTGGCGCTCCCTGTGCTCTAAAGCTTCTAATACCTGCAAGTATCAACCTTCAGGCCAATCTGTGTTTGTGCCCAGACGCTAGTGCCTAAAGGGGGAACCATTAACAACCAAAGAGCTGAGTTACATGTCTTACTGTGCTTATGTGTGTGTCTAGGTATGTGTGTATATGCCTATGTGTATCTGTGCATATTTGATGTTTGTGAATGTCTACATATGTCTGTGTATGTGTGTACATCTCTTCTATGCATAAATATGTATGTGTTCTCTAATATATACCCTGCGGTATGAGGACGACATGGGGAGAGTTTGCACAAGCCCAGGCTAACTTCTGGTGTGCACTGCAGATTTGAATTTTGACAGAAAGAAATCAGCAGAGGAAATGTGCCATTGGAAGCAGAGGTCTGGGAAGAAGGAAGGGGTGAATCAAGTTCAGTGAATAAAGAGCAGCTGGCTTATCCTGCTTACTTTGCCACAAATCAGGGAAAATATTAGCACACAATAGAAAAACATTTGTGCAGACAACCATTCAGAAACCTGTTAGAGTTGAGATGTGTCCCCATGAGAGCCATAGGTTCAAGCCCTGCTTCCCCAAGGTGGCTATACTGGAGACAGAGCATTTAAAATAATAATAATTTAGGTTAAATGTGGGTATTCCTGTGGATCTGTAATGGAGCAGGACTATGTCCCGGGAAAAAAGAATATGAAGCATGAAAGGATGTGTGTGTGCCCAGAGGAAAGGCTGTGTGTGCTAGGGCGTGCAAGAAGGCAGCCATTGCTAAGCCAAGAGAGAAAGCCCAATCCCCCCACACCCCCAGGGAAAGTCAAGGTCTTGGACTTTCAGCCTCCACCATGGGGTGCTGAAGGTCCAGTCTGTCCAGTCTGCAGTAATTAGTCAACTACTTGTCACCCTGTCCTGCTACTCCTGTTCCTGCATGTAACCCCAGGACTTTAGCCCACCACTTCATCTCATTTATGTCCATGGCAACACACAGAGAGCTTACAAAGATCCCTTGGGATACAGATTCTGTACTCCAGAAACCATTTCCAGCCAGTTCTACATTTTGCACATGTCTTGGTCTTTTATATAAAATGTACTCGCACTGAGAGTTCACTGGTGAAAGACAGTGCCTAGTAAATGCAGCAGCTGCCTTCTTCCTGTAGAACGGCTCAGAGTCCCTGAGCTCACACCCATCCTCTCTGCCCAGCTATCTCCCTTCTCCCACAACCTCGGGTCTACATTGGGTGAATTCTTTCCTAGCGTTGAACCAGGTAAGCAGTGAGTTACTCATGTCCCACCATCCCGCCCTCTTTACTCAGCTCTGGAGACACTGTATAATGGTGAGCAGATGTCACTGTCCCTCTAGACAAAACCTAAACCCAAAGGCTGGAGACATGGCTTCTTGGTTAAAAGCACTTGCTGCCCTTAGTTCCTAGCACATATGTGGAGGTTCATAGAAGCCTATAACCCCAGTTCCAGGGACTCATATGCCCCTATTCTGACTTTTGAGGTCACTGCCCAAACATGGTACACATATGTACATACATGCAGGTAAAAACATATACACAAAGTAGTCTTATGCTGAAAAACCATAAAAATGATATGAGCAATTTATAGCAATATCCTTTACCCATCTGAATCTTTGAGGGTCAAGTTGAAGTTATGGTTCAATAGCTAAAGTTCTTTCATGGTTCTGGTTAGATTTCATCAATTTGACAGGGGCCTAGACACATCCTCGAGGAACATCAATGGAGAAAATGCCTCCTCCAGATTACCTGTAGGCATTTTCTTTTGTTTGTTTGTTTTTGTTTTTTGAGACAGGGTTTCTCTGTGTAGCTCTGGCTGTCCTAGAACTCACTTGGTAGACCAGGCTGGCCTCGAACTCAGAAATCCACCTGCCTCTGCCTCCCGAGTGCTGGGATTAAAGGCATGCGCCACCACACCTGGCATTTTCTTGATTGATGATTGACACGGGTAGGCCCAGCCAAGGATAGAGGCCTTTGGACAGGTGGTTCTGAGTTCTGTAAGAAAGCAGGCTGAGGAAGCCATAAAGGGCAAGTCAGCAAGCAGCAATCCTCCATGGGTTCTGCTTCAGTCCCAGCCTTATGGGTCTGGCCTCCAGATTCCTGCCCTGCTTGGGTAGCTGCCTACCTGAAAGTATAAGATGAACGGTCCCTTTCCACATTGCTGTTGGTCACAGTATTTCATCAGAGTGATGATAATCCTAAGGCTATGTCCTACGGAGTCATCCAACTCTAGCTTAAAAACAAAATCCAAAAGGAGGGGGCTCATGAGGCAGAAGCAGGCCAGTACAGGAATTTGAGGATATCCTGGTCAGCATGAGTCCCAGGCCACCAGTGAGGGCTACCAAAGTAAGGCCCTGTCTCAAAAATAAATAAATAAATAAATCCAGAAAGTTTTAAAAAATCAAAATTGAGATTTCACCATGCAGAATGTTACACTGAATCCAAATAAATGCTTTGATGTGCAGGCTCATGCTGCTCTAACCACCCCTATTCCACAGATCCTCAGTCCCTGGACAGCTCTTACTAAAGCATTGTTTTCTTCTAAGCTCTTCAATGGTTACCTCTATATAAAACCCATACAGGCTTTCTTCTTGTCATTCTTCCCTAAACAACACAGAGTAGCATGTATTTACATAGCATTTACATCATATTAGGTATCATAAACAATCTTGAGACTGCATAAACTAGACGCAAAGTCTATGACCTTGAAGATAAAGGACATGTCAGACATGGATTTTGCTATCCTGGTCATGAAGACCATGTCCCCTCCATACTGAGGAATACCTACACATTTTAGAGGCAGATTGCTAAATTGCTTCTGCTATCGGTGCTTAGTTTAAGAATGTTACCACCTGGAAACGTAAGCCTTGTAAATCCCTTCCTCTCTAAGTTGCTTTTGGTCAGAGTGTTTGAACACAACAACAGAAAGGAAACTAGAACAGGAGGCTTCCCAACAACCTAGAAAATCAGATCCCCTGGGAAGCCCCCCCCCCTCCCTTCGCTAAACCCCAGGGAAGGTGGAAAAGAGATGCAATTTCTTGCCTTTTCTTACTAGACAAAACACCCATGTTGCTTGTTAAAAGGAGAAAGCGGTCCAATGCTTGAAAATCTCAGCTGTATTGTAGAAGCCTTTCCCCAGCCTGTAAACCTCACAGAAGCTCTCAAGCTCCAAAGGAGTGGTCTCTTCAGAATCTAGTCAAGTCATCCACTCTTTCAATCCCTCAAGAAATCTTTGCATATGCTAATTTGACTACCTCCCCAGTATGTGTTTTCAGCCAGGCTTTGTCATCTTTTCTATTAAGTCTATTAGTTCCCTAAGAAGGCATCCCCCAGCCTCTACCCACCAACGGGACTCTTGCCCACCAAGGGGATGGGGGTGGGGGTGGAGAGTTGGGGGGTGAAAGAAGGTACCGTGAGAGGGTTCACTCTAGACTGTCAGTTCCTACCATGAGAAGGATAGGTGTCTCACCAGGAATAGCTAGCTCTTGGGTGAATCTCGGAACAGGATAAATGCACAAAATGAGACGCACAGCAAGGCACTGGATGGATGGCTTCCTCCAAGACACGCCCTTCTCGAGAGGACACTGGTGCCTGACATGCGGAGTGAATGAAATGGAGGGGCTGGAATGGAAATCCCTCCCAGGACTGCCAGTCTTAGGACTGATGGCAGATCTCTTCCACGGAGAAAGTCAATGCACAGATAGTCCATCCCAGCTCCCAAAGGACAGGGGATGACGGGGTGACCGCCCTTGGCACTTGCCATCAGGCTGCCACTCAGGGTAAGAGAAAAGCACATGGGACCTCACCCAAGTGCACTGGGACGTGCTGGGATACATTTACCAGCAAAAACCCAGTGTGTTGCAGGGAGTTGCCCTTAACAAGCAGGTAGGGCACAAGCTTTGCAGAGGACCATCTGTTCTACACGGGGCTCAGCAGCACCTCATTCATTCACTTTTCAACATCTGTAGTAGATAACATGTGCCCCACTTTACAGGTGGAGGAATGTAAAGGAATGTGTCGGAGAGCATGAGCTTAAAGAGTAGGGAACTAGAGATTACAAACACACATCTGTCTAAATCTAGAGAATAGCCCAGCCAGCACTCTGCTCCAAAGGAAATAGTATTTTCTTTAGAAGTTAAGAAATAAGGATAAGGGCTGGAGAGGTAGCTCTGTTGGTAAGATGCTTGCTTTGAGTGCCTGAGGACATGAGTTCAATCCCTAGAATTCATGGTAAAGAAAGCCTGGTGTCCTGGCTGGAGCTCACTGGCCAGCCAGCCTACCATACTCACCCTCCTTTACAACCAGATTGTGGGGGCTCCCATTTCTTCCCATGCAATGATGGGGCAAGGCATCATTAGCAGTCATCTTGGGATCTCCTCCCAGCACAGGTGTCGTAGTTGTAAGACACACTGGGTTGACACACCATTGTCAACCAGTAAAACCGCTTTCCTTTGACTTTGCCTCTGTAAAACCGTGAGCAGCTTCTCCAAGCATCTACCTTCTTGAAGCTTTTGTTTAAATCTTTAAAAAGACACGACTCTCCAAAGAAATAATTAAGGCTTTCACAGGCCCCTCCACCTCCTCCACACTTTTAACAAATATATTTTGACCTCATTCATCCCCTTTTAGAAGGGAGCCGGTTTTTTTTCTGGCACCTTAAAGGGATTTTCAATCAATTATCCTCCAGAATCCTCTTTTCTTTTTTTCTTTTTAGCACACAAAGCTTCCCAATTGCCTCTGAAGGTGAAATTAGGTGCTCGCCCCGCTCAGCACCAGGCAGGGCTTTAAATTGGATGAAATAATAATGCTTCTTTGAATGTCGGTGCTGACTTCACACTCAGAAATTAGAATCTGCCCCGAGAAGCAGGGCGTGTGTTGGCCTTCTATTCTCCCTGTGTGTGTCCTGGGGAGGTGGGGGTGGGGCTGGAATTCTAACAACACACAAAAGGCTCTTTTTAAAGGTTTATAGAAGAGTTAGGCTAAAACTGGGGAGAGATGGCCCCTCATCCTTCCATACTTTGGGACCAGAACAGATCCTGTCTTTGCAATAAACAACCTCACTTACAGGCCCCCACTCCCTGGCCAGAGGAAAAGTTTCCCCAGCAAGGATTGGAGACTTGTGAGCATTATCCCGTTGTCAGGATTTGCTTTTTAACAAGTCAGAATAAATTCAAAAGTGATAAATATATAACAGAGTGCGATAGGGGGTGGGGAAAATGAAGAGAAATTATTGGGATTACCCTGACCTGAACCACTCACTACCCCTTAACTTGAAACAGATGACTATTCCTGACCAAGGCAACTGAAGAACGAATACCCTTGGCCTGTTCCTCAGAAGACATCTGGTCGCCCCTCCATGGATCACTATCCATGATCATCCCCACTACACACACACACACACACACACACACACACACACACACACACACACACAAAACCTCAGGACCAAGCATTCTGGAAAATGATCAGCAAGAGAAACCCCTGACTGGTTCTATAGGAAACACAGAGGCGACGATTGATATGCGCACACTGCCCATGGCAAGCCTAAAATGCCTGCTTTGCCCAGCTAGCCTCAAGGAAAGGGGGGAGTCGGTGGCTGCATATCTCTGGGCTGAGCTACCACAGTTAATTACAAAATGGAGAGAGGCGCTTGTCTAACTAATCTTTGTGCCAGAGGTAAAGGAGGTAGGGTCTCACAGATTTGCAAAGGAAAACTTAAGATCTGATTGAGACTCTGGGAAAAGTGGCAAGGAAGGAGGAGAAAGTAGATATTGAAAACATATATATATATATCCTACAATGAGATGGGAGGTGGGGTGGGCAGTTGGCAGGGAATCCAACCCTCAGGAAGAAGTTGGCGAACACAGTAATTCCCTGCTTCTTGATGTGGCCAAATGTAAGACTGAATCTTCTACTGTTACACATTCTATACCTGGTCCATTTAATGCTGTGAAAATCATCTACAGTATGAATGCACTGGGGTTTTTTGTTTGCGTTTGTTTTCTAAGATTTGGGGCAGGTGTATGTGGCTGGAGAGTTGGAATGTCCAGATGTGTGTGCGTGGGCCTGTGTGTGCTCACACCCATGGAGAATTTCTGAACTTCCTGTTCAAATGAGAACTTCTCACAACTCTAATGGAGCAGAGGTTCACAAGAGTGGCCTCTTTTGAGGGCCAAAAGACCCCGCAATGGGCCTCTGAAGCCATGGCAATATTCCAGGAGTATACCACTTTGTCCAAAGGAAGAAAGGGGAACACTGAAAATGTGCAAGTTGTTGAGCAGAGTGGCATACACCTTCAATCCCAGAACTTGGGAGGCAGAGGTGGGTCTGTGTGAGTGGGAGGCCAGCCTGGTCTACATACTGAGTCCCAGGACAGCCAGGGTTACAAAAAGAGGAGGAGGAGGAGAAGGATGGGGGAAGAAGAGGAAGAGGAAGAGAAAAAAGGAAGGAAGGAAAAAAGGAGGAAAGGAAAAAGGGAAGGAGGGAAGGAAATGTACAACTGTCATACTAAAATGTATCAGATTGTATGGACTCACTAGCCAGCCTTTCTCAGTCCCCTAAATGAAGCGAAAAGAGGGATTTGGGTCAGTGTCAATCAACGTACTGTAATATCAGTTCCCTGCACACCTGGCCTGTGCACTGTGCACAACCAACCTCTAAATCACACCTTCTGATGGAAGCCTGAGGCCTTGCTGCTGTTACCTTACCCATTTGTTTTCAAAAGATTAAAACACATATTGCTGGCTCCACCGGCAAACTGCTGACTCAGCAGGTCAGGGGCTGGGCGTGGCTAGAAGTCCATCAGATGTGTGGTCAGGGCCCAGGTAACATGCTCTGGGAGCCTCCTTAAGAACAATTGATCTTAGAAATATCTTCCCTGATGATATGTCTGATCCATAAAGCCACCCGGGTTGGTGAGGACAGTGTCTAAGACTTGGGAATCAGTCTGTGTGTCTTCCTATCATTTCTGTCTTGGCAACCCAGGTGAAAGTTACTACAAAGTAAGGATTGTACAAAGATAATAATAGCAACTAGGGCCTGGAGAGATGGCTCAGCAGTTAAGAGCACTTACTAGTCTTGCAGAGGACCTGGGTTCAGTTCCCAACATCCACTTAGCAACTCGAAACTGACTTTGACTCCAGTTCATGGGAATTTAATGCTTTCTCCTGGCTGTCTCAGGCTCTTGTATACATGGAGGGCAGATAATGCAGGCCTACACACGTAAAATGCATAAATAGTAGCAATTACTAAAGATCAAACTTCATCTCACAGCACTAGAAAAACAATTAGAAGTGTACTTGTAATGTCCAGAATATGTTTTGTTTGTTGTTTTGTCTTTGTTTTATTATAAACAGCCTTAAATTAAAAACCACCCACACATCCTTCACAGAGTATGTCCTCAAAATGATAAACAACGCAGCAATTGAAACACAAGAGCTATTGGTGTACACAACCAAATGTGTGGATGGATCCTTAGGACATCGTGCTGAGTGAGAGGCCAGTGTCTCCAGAGGGTCCCACCCCCACCCCAGGAACAGTGACCGAGTTCCTGAGTTACATCATGAAGAGCATTCAGTGCTGGGATTTAAAAGTCAGGTCCAGGGAAGTTTATCTGGGTGGCTTAGACAGTTGTGTGTCCTGGTTATGGTGACAGTCACACAGATGTAGTGAAATCTCATTAAACAAACTTCCCAAAAGAAAGAACACATCGTGAAACGGGGAGGCGGCCGGGGATTTGAGTCACGGCTGCCATTGGTGGTGTACTTATTAACTCTATTTCTAGAGCTAAGAGGGCTGTGATTCTATAAGTCACCACTGGGGAAGCTGGTTGCAATATAGATGGAAACTCTGGTCTATGATTGCAACTTCTTTGGATAACTAAAAAAAAAAAAAAAAAAAAAAAATTCAAGAGAGCAGGCTACCGTCCTGAGGATGCTTATTTAACCTCACTACTCTTGAGTCTTCTCACCTGGAACAGGCAGAGGAGGGTGCAGGATGAGATTTTTTTTATTTCTAACACGGACAGTGATTAGAGTAAAAGGCTGTGTTGCAAGCCCAGGTGTTTTCAGATTTGTAAGCCTGCTGCTTCCAAGGAAAAAAGAAACCACTCCCTAAATAATTTCCTTGTGAAATCTCTGTTGATTTCTGTGGGTGAGTGGGTTCGGGTATGCATTCATGTGTTAGCGCATGCGTGCGTGCGTGTGTATGCTAGAGGACAGTATCTAGTGTCATTCTTCTGGAGCTGATTGTCTTGGTTTTTGAGACAGGGTCTCTCATTGGCCTGGAGATTGACAATTCAGCTCAGTCAGCAACCACTGGGCACCTTACTGCCTCCACCTCCCCAGCTTTGGGGTTACAGACATGTATCACCATGTCAGGCTTCCCTATCAACTCCTGATACTGACAACCCTGCCTAACATCCTTCCACCTTCCTGCACCCCAAACTGTGGTCAAGAGAGTTCACTCGATTCTGCTCATTCACCTTTAATTGAGCTCCCATCTCAACATTTGGACCTACTGCTTCTGTAGCAGAGAAATATGCTGAACCCGTGAGAGCAGATCACAAGCAAAGAAGCCCCCACTTAGGGGTAAGACATAGTCAGAGTGATTTAAAAAAAAAAAAAAAAAACAGCAGACAAGCACGTTTAAAGAGTGGCGAGGCCCTCTCCAGGAATCTGAATAGTCACATGGTATGCAGGAAGATGCCTGGCTGTTCCTGCAGAAACAGCATCTTCAGACCACACAAGGAGTGTGCTCTTAGCCATTATGACCAAAGCTTACATAACAAGGAACAAATGCTAGCAAAGATCTCTACCAGAGATTTTTTTTAATACCTCAAATAACAAGAAGTGGCCTTGTATTAGGATACTTTCAGCCAGAAAGACAATTACACCCAAACTATCTTTTCAAAACAATGCAAAGGAATTTATAGACCCTATTCACAATAAGTCAAGGAGGAAAGTCAGTTCCTGTGTTGGCCTTTACAGCCGGGCTCTTTAAGATGGGTTTCACTTGCTATTTGTGGCTATTAATGCTTGAAATGTTGATAGCAAGATTTGAAATACCTTCTAAGCACGTGATACCAGATTTCAAGGAGGTTTGCGCCCTCCCCCAAAATAAGGATGAAACACCACAATGATTTTATATTCATTACTGCTACCATTGTTATATCTTGTATAATTAGACTAGATAGGATGCATTATTTGTGGGAAGCCTTTTGGGGTACCGCTTGGCAGCAGTCTGACACTGGCAAGGACATAGAAATGGCTTTGAGACAGGAATCTGACCTTGGGAGCAAGCTCAGGCAGAGATCTGACATCAGGGCATAATAAGGAAGTAAGTTTCAGCAAAAAGCTAACTTTAGGTTGTAATAGAGAAGTAAGATAAAGCAGGAATTTTAGTT
>LR749537.1:32389-94889 GCA_902729485.2 Mus minutoides
GTCTCTTTCTTTTCAATCCTCGCTCCTGCGCTGGAGAACCTGTTGACTGACTGAGCTGGCTCGGTCAATTATTTATATTAATTTGTTTCTTTTTTATGTGCTACAAGAAAAAGTTTAATTACATATGTGTCTCACATTATATTTATACTGAACTTCTTAGAAGCTAGCATCTCCTCCAGAAAATATGTGGCCAATACCTGGAGCATTTTTGGTTGCCATTATGGAGAGTGAGTTGTTTCTGTCCTGTTAAGGAATAGAGACCAGCAATGCTAGCAACACACAGGACATCTCCTATCAGGAAGAATCATGTGTTTGTGTGTATGTGCTCAGAAAGGGTATGTGCTCAGTTGTGTGTGCATTTGGGTGCATGTGTATGTATATATTGTATGCTCACAGGGAGACCAGAAGTCAATAGCAGGTCCCTTCCTCAGTCACTCTCTATCTTAATTTTTAAGACAAGGTTTATCACTGAATCTGGAACTCACTAAGTCAACTAGATTGACTAACCCCAGGATCCTCCTATCTCTGTCTCCCCAGCTCATGAGCTACTACTCCTGGCATTTTGTTCCTGGATCCTGGGGATCCAAACTCAAGGGTATATGCTTGTGGAGCAAGAACCTTACCAACTGAGCCCTCTCCCCAGGCCTCCAAGAAATAATTTTTCAACCTAAAACATCAGTAGTGCTGAAGTGGAGAGGCCGTGGTACAGAAGAGCATCCGCCCTGATGTGGACATCACTGGTTGTTAGGCAGACTTCCCTAGGGCAGCAAGGATAGTTAGCTGCCTGCTGCTAGCCTCTGTGTGCTTGTCCAGAAGGTAGCAGGGAGACAGTCTAGCTTCCCTTTCTTCTCTCTTAAGACGAAAGAAGAATGTTCTTCCCTGGAAAGGAACAGAGTTACTGGGACTTTCCCACTCTATGATGAGCAGATAAAATACTGTCTTCACTACACAAAGAACATAACAGAAGGTGTGTACCTATCACTCTCTGGGATCGATCTGGTATTGCAGTTTCCTGGTTGCAGAGACCGGTGGCTGCCCAAGTGAGACGTATAAATCTCATGCTGTTACTTGCACAAACTGCTTTAAGCAATTCTCAGGTTCTTCCATCATCAGATAAAGATCCAGCTTTTTCTAGCACCACCCTGGCAAAACAGAGCATTCTCATTAACTGATATTTAAACAATTACTTTCATTTCTGCCCAAGCCTAGGGTCCAAATGGCTTGTTTGGTTATAGTTTCAGGGAATCGCTGTCATCACCATTTCTTCTTGAGATGAAACTGAATAAGCCATACTAGGGCACAGTTAGCTAAGCTGGTTTTCAGAAAATGTAGCAAAGGAGAGAGAGGATGGACTGCAGGATTTAAATGGAGCTACATCTTTATTCTTAACCAAATCAATATTTAATCACCTCCAGGTCCAGAAAAGCACATTCCCTACAAATAAAGTAACAGGAGATTTACTTAGGGAGAAGTAAAATAAGAGGGGGAGGGAATTTAATCTCTCTCCTTGTGGAAAAGGGCTTGAGATCTTGAAACACAAAAGTATGTTGTACCTTGTCTCGTCAGAGTAATCACAAGCCATACTGCGGGGTGCAGATCTATCTATATACTTTCTCCTCGTTTTAAATACATCCACTTCTCCTCACTTCTTTCTTTAATATTCTCCACCTCTGTGTTAGCCAGCTACTGATCACTGTGATGAAACAACACAAGAGGAAAAACCCATCTAAGTGACAAAAGGTTGATTTTGACTTACGGGTCAGAAGGTTGATCCAGGACTACCTGGCTCCGTTGCTAGAACATTATGTGGCAGAGAACATGTCACAGAGTATAGTTGCTCACCTCATGATATTTAGGAAGCAGAGAGAGAAAAAAAAAAGGAGATCAAGGGACAAGACAGAGCCTCCAGGGCAAATTCCCATGAATCTACTTCCTCCCATCAAGATCTGTCTCCTTGGCTCAACAGATAAGAGAGTTAGCTACTCTTCCAGAGGACCTGGGTTCAATTGCCAGCACCCACACCACAGCTCACGACTGTCTTTAACTCTGGTTCCTGTGCATATGACATCTTCATATCCACACACATGCAGGCAAAACACCAAAGCACATAAAAAACAATAATAAAAGTCATTTTTAATAAAAAAAAATTCTACCTCCTATAGCCTTCACTATCTCCTAAGTCCATCCACATGAATCTGTTGAGAGACAGGGTCAGGAGAAAGTCCTCATCATCTTGAACCATGGATGCACAGGAGACTTGCATTCAATACATGAGTCTCTGGAGGACGTTCCATAGTCAGACCATAGCATCTACCTTTCTTGGCCTCACCCCTTGGGTACTCTACTCACCCACTCCACATCCATAGTTAAAATATGTCTGACAGCAGCACGGATCTAAGTAGGAGCTCTCCTTTAGTGAAATGGCACACACACCACCCCACTCTTGAGACATACTTATCCTCAGAAAACTACTTAAAGGGGCCCAGTGACTAGTAAAAAACAGAAACCTGAAAATTACTCAGTGCTCCCACATTAGGAAAAAGCTATAAAGAGATCTAGTCACACACACACACACACACACACACACACACATACACATTTCCCATCTTGTACATGTACTTAGCAACTATCCATACGAGAACAATTTGAGGAGATTTGAGTACCGACTAAGGTGTTTAAGTGAGTCAATGTGGGGTCATAGCAAAGAAATTAAGAACACAGAATCTTAATTTGGCCTCAGTATTAAGAATTTATCATCCTTGAACAGAGTAAGGGCTGTGGGTTTTATTCCCACACCTAATTAAATCGCAGTGCGATTTTTAAATCCGATAATTAACAAAGATGGGGGAAATCTGAATAATCTAATTTTCAACGTTTGATTCCTGGAACTCATTGGACCTTAATTTAGAAGAGTCTCACACAAACTGCTCCATTAATCACAGGCACTCTGCCACTCGAAGTATGCTTTGTTAATAGACTCCTTTTTCGAGCAGTTTTAAGTTCCCAGCAAGCACATTAGACTCTTTAGAAATAACATTTGGGGGCTAGGGAGATAATTCAGCTGATATACTGCTTGCCACACAAGCATGGAGACTTGCATTTTAAATCCCAGTTCCCACCTAAACAGCCAGGTGAGGTGTCCTCACATCCATGAAGGGGCCTCGCCTCAAAACCAACCAACCAACCACAAGACAAGGCTGATGGCACCTGAGGAGCAATGCCCAGATGTTGTTTAGCTTTGGCTAGACCCTTTAGCTTTGTTATGTAGGTGTTCACACTTGCCTCTGCACACATAGACGTGTGTATGCACCCGTGAGAAGCAATTTTGTTTAAAGTCTAAAAACACGACCACTCCAAACAGCATTGTTCACACAAACCTCAGGATGCTGGGAGTAAGCTGGGTGTTTGTGGAGTTCCGTATTGTTTTATTGAGATCGATGCATCCACTTGTTAAGCCTAGGACTTGTGCCCATTTGTCTAATTGCCTGATGAAAGCAGAGGCCACTGCTTATACACAGAGCCTGAAGATTTATGTAGAGATTCATCCACCGCAGAGCTTCCGCTCCTGATGCTTTTTCACACTTAGCAAGTTTTCTTCTCCCAAGAAAGAATAGAGAAACTCAGATTGCTTAGGACTTTGTTTATAGCAGACATTGCAGTAGGCATACAGGCAGGCATGGTGGGCCATGCCTTTAATTCTAGCACTCGGGAGGCAGAGGCAGGTGGGTCTTTGTGAGTTCAAGGCCAGCCTGATCTATAGAGTGAATTCAAGGACACCTAAAGCTTAGAATTTCAATACATCTGGGGGCCCAGGGTGAGCTTTACTATTGTCTATTCTCTGCTTTAGGACCCGAGGCTCAGAAAACTATAGCTGCATAGCTCTCTGCATCAGCAATGCATTGGTTTGAACTCAGCTATGTGCAGTGACTAAACAGATTAACTTGACATTTTAGCACTTTCCTGAAGTGCTAGATAACTTCAATTGTTGAGTAAAGCAGGTTAAGGTCAAAAGTGCATTATGCTGAAATAAGAGAAAAATTTGAGTTCACAGTGAAGTTTGAGAAAAATACTGAGCTGGGCAGTGGTGGCACACGCCTTTAATCCCAGCACTTGGGAGGCAGAGGCAGGCAGATTTCTGAGTTCGAGGCCAGCCTGGTCTACAGAGTGAGTTCCAGGACAGCCAGGGCTATACAGAGAAGCCCTGTCTTGAAAAACCAAAAGAAAGAAAGAAAGAAAGAAAGAAAGAAAGAAAGAAAGAAAGAAAGAAAGAAAGAAAGAAAGAAAGAAAGAAAGAAACTACCTAAGTGGCACTAGAGGCAAATGTGGATTTTTCCTATTTTTTTTTAATTATTTTTTTATTTTGTGTGTATGGATGTTTTGCCTATATCTATGACCTCCACAAAGATCACAAGAGGGAATCAGATCCTCTTGGAGGAGTTGCAGATGATTGTGGACCACCATGTGGGTCCTGGGGATTGAACTCAGGTCTTCTGAAAAAGCAGCCAGTGATCTTAGTCGCTAAAGCCATCACTCCAGCCCCAAGTGTAGTTTTTAAGACAGCCCCGTAAAACTGGGACTGAGAGACGACTTGACTATTAAAAGCAATTACTGCTCTTACAAAGGGCCTGGATTCAGTTCCCGTATGAAGATTCACAACCACCTGTAACTCCAGTTCCAGGGAATCTCACACCCTTTTCTGATTTCTAGGGACTCCTGCACTCCTGTGGAATACACAGATAGACCCAGGCACATACACATAAACACAAAATAAGTACATACATTTTTAAAATGACTATCTTAGAGGCATTGTTGGGAAAAAAGTGATATGGACTGAGGGAACACAATTTAAAATACATAACTCAGTCAACAAAAAGAATATCTTCACAAAGAAGCAGAAACTATGGAGGAAATAAGAGGGAACAAAGGCAGCCAGAGAGATCCTCCATGGTTAAGAGCTGCTCTTGCCCAGGACCCAGGTTCAGTTCCCAGTACTCACATGGTAGCTCCCAAACACCCATAGCTCCAGTTTCAGGAAACGCAGCTCCCTCTTCTGGTCTCTGTGGGCACCAGGCACGCAGGCGTCACACACACATACCTGCAGGTTAATCACTCATGGGAATAAAGAGGGGATCTAAATTTGAGAAGCATCCTGCGTGACATGGACATTCTCTGGTAACAGACAAAAATGTCATACTTACAGGTAGAGTAAGACTTAGTTTGCTGTCTCGAGAATTCCTGGCCTGGTTCTTTTCTCCCTCTAGTGTCCTTGTAACCAAGATAAATCAACCAGATGTCACTGTGTCCTTAAGGACCGGACTTACCAACACACACACACCACCCTGGACACATCCACAATTGCCACATTGTGTGGGTTAATCTTGATTGCCGATTTGCTTGGATCTTGAATCAACTAAGAGAGCCATCCCTGGGTGGATCTATGAGGGACTGCTGAGGGATGACTTTCCTCCAGAGCTGGCATCAACTCAGCTATAAAGAGGGTTGGGAAACCAGCCCTGTTTGCTTGCCTGCCTTAGCTTCCTCCTGGTGCTGTTAACATCTCTCAAAAGCATCAACACAAAGCTGCTCCTTTCAGCCTGGACTAGAGCATCTCTGGTCACTTCCCAGGCCTTCAGCACTACACCAAGACTGCTGCAGCATCCAGCTTCCTTAACGGAGGAAACTTCCTAAACCCGTTCTCTGTCCGGCATGCAGCTGGCAGTCATTGGACCACCCAGCCCAATCTGTCGTGAGCCACTTTAATAAAGCATCCTTTACAATATGCACACAGTCTATCGGTTCTGATCTGTAGAGAGCCAAGCCTAATACAGAAGGAAATCTCATAGCAGGGCAGAGACGGGAGTGTAAAAGCATCCCTGACTGTAAGCATTAGCGCATGCACACACCACAGGCAAGTTGCTCCTCCTGAATCCATAGCCACCCTCCCTACCACCACTAACCTTGCTGCTAGGGACTCTAATTATCATGAGACATTAAGGTTCCTTTGACAAGCTAAAGTCAGGATCCTGCCACATCTGGCATACTCGCTGGCTGGTCTTGGCTGGTTCTTCAACTTCAAGTCCCATGATGGAAGACTCAAAGAAGGGGGAGACTGAGGTAAGTCGCCATGGTGAACCCAGGTTGTCTGTCACAGACAGTGCCATCACTCCTCGGCACCACACCAGCAGAGGACTGGGGTAGAAAGAACAAGGGCTTCACCAAACCTGTCACCCAGAAACTGTCCCTCATGTTCCTCAAGTAAGTGCTGTCAACAGTTTTTTTTTTTTTTCAGCTCTGCCCACCCACCTCTCCCCACCCACCCAGGTCATAGCAGACAGTCACCATCTGTAAGGAATCATCAATTTTAATCACAAACCTGGTGGGGGAAAATGTCATCTTCAAATGAAAAATAGATATTATGGAAGAGAATATCACACTCAGGAGAAATAATTTTTAATTTAAAGAAGATTCTGAACAGATGTCAGAACTCCTGGTGATTCCCTTCAGAGATTGCCCTGTCCTGAGACCTAGAGCTAAGGGAAGTATAAATGTTTACTTATTGGGGGTGGCGGTGAGAGTAGTTCTGGGGGGACCTGTGAGCCCTCCTGGGTGATTCTGAGCCTCTGAAAACAGACTGATCCAAGAGGCTCTCCCAGCAATGATCAGGGATGGGCAGGCACTCCCAGCGAGCGGTTGGAGGTTGGACAGAGAGCTCACCTTGAGTTTCTCTGCTACTGTCATATGGGTGTCAGGGTCCAACCAATAGTTACAGACCCCAACACAGAACTTTCTTCAGCTCCTTTTCTGAGCCTGTAGGCAAGCCCCTTAAGTTAAATCCAAACCCTGCATGTTAGAGATGGAAGATAAGAGAAATCAAGACTGACAAAGAAAGAGAAAGAGAGAGGGGGGAAGGAAGAGAGAGAGGGAGGGAGGAGGAAGAGAGAGAGGAAAGGATGGAGGGAGGGAGAGAGAGAGAGAACAGGAAAGATAAATCACAGTTTAAAGCCATTTTGCT
This sequence comes from Mus minutoides, assembly GCA_902729485.2. NCBI lineage: Eukaryota > Metazoa > Chordata > Mammalia > Rodentia > Muridae > Mus > Mus minutoides. The sequence continues at coordinate 39,402 of LR749537.1, forward strand.
TCTTCCCAGAGGCTCAACATGTAACTATAGATTGCCATGACATAAGACCCCACAACTATAGATTGCCATGACATAAGACCCCACAACTATAGATTGCCATGACATAAGACCCCACAACTATAGATTGCCATGACATAAGACCCCACAACTATAGATTGCCATGACATAAGACCCCACAGCTATAGATTGCCATGACATAAGACCCCACAGCTATAGATTGCCATGACATAAGACCCCACAGCTATAGATTGCCATGACATAAGACCCCACAGCTATAGATTGCCATGACATAAGACCCCACAGCTATAGATTGCCATGACATAAGACCCCACAGCTATAGATTGCCATGACATAAGACCCCACTCCTGCAGGGTTTTACTGTGGAGTTTTAGTTCAGGTTTGTTAGAATTTTCTTGGTTTTTGTTTTGCTTTTCAGGAGAGAACAGTGGTGGGTTTTTCTCTACAACCTATGCGGGGAGGGGTGTGTGTGTGTGTGTGTGTGTGTGTGTGTGATTTCAATGTTTTGTTTTTGGTTTTGTTTTTAAGACAGAGTTTTGCTTACTATGTAGCTCCAGCCATCCTTGGAACTCACTCTATAGACCAAGCTGGCCTCAAACTTAGATCTCTGCATCCCTAGTGCTGGAATTAAAGTCGTCTACCACTACACCCTGATACAACCTTTGTTTTAACAAGAGATACAGGTGTCCCATGTAAAAAGTTTTTTTTTCCTTTTTTAAATCTCCAAAAGTCCTCCTGACCTCATGTTGGGGGAAAAAAAGCAGGCAGAAAAGACAACGTGTGAGGACACAACCCAGTTCTGGCAGGTACTGGCTTCTGGGCATAACCTCGTCCAGATTCTAGCATGGAAGCCCAGACCCAAGGGGCAGGAGGGAGACCTGGGAATGATTAACAGCGGGAGCAGACCTCATGGCTTTTCAGGACTGCCCTTCAGCTGCCAGGGAGAGCTGTGAGGGCAGGATGCAAGGTGTCACTGTCGGCAGAAAGGCTCCTCTCCCATGAACTGTGTGCAGCTGCAGCAGCCACCAATCAAGTGCAAGCAGTGTCAAGAGAGCACCTCTGGCAGCTCCCAGAGCCAGGCGGCGGGAGGAAATGCCCTCCTAACCCGAAAGTGTTTCTAATTACAGCGGCTAATTACCAAACCTACACTGTGTTTAATTGCCACAAACAAAAGTCACAAAAGAACAATTAACAAGGAAAGCCCAGTTCCTAACAATCACCTGCAAAGAAAGAAAGGGAGGAAGGTGAGGACGCCTGAGAGCTGTAGCAGGCGAGCTTCTCTGCCTCAGTTGTCCTGAAAGCTCACTTAGGCTGTGGTCAGCCCAGAGGCTGGAGGCTGCAGAGAGTTTTGCTTCAGACCAGCCAAAGCTGCCACCACTGAGGGAACCTGCCCTGGCCCATTTCCCACGTCTCTGTCCAGCAGAGACAATGGGAATAAGCGGCATTGGGACGCCAAGGTGGTTTCAAGCAGCTTGCCTTCGCAGCTTCTGCTTTATTCTGCCTCTCTCTCTCTCTCTCTCTCTCTCTCTCTCTCTCTCTCTCTCTCTCTCTCTCTCGTATCACAGCAGCTGTTCACTCATTCACTCTACACTCTGCTCTCTCCTATGCTGGCTGGCTAACGCTGGTGCTGCTCTCTTCATCTGCTGCTCTCTGGCCTAACGCTGCTGGCACTCTCCTATGCTGCCACTCTCTAACACTGGTCCGGTCTCCTCATCTCTGACCTCTCTCTGCTATGGTCTCTGGTCTCTGGTCTCTGGCCCCTCTGGTCTCATGCTGCTGCTCTCTGACCCCTGGCTGGTCTGGTCTCCTCATCTGGGACTGCCCTCAATTTATACTCCCATTCACTCACGCCACCTCACACCATAGACACACACGTCCCAGGCAGCATGTAGGATTGGCTGATAGAATGGTACCGCGAGATGTTGCACTAATCACTCCAATGAGTTACACACGTGCTGCTTTTACTGCGCATGACTGAGACTGGGATAAACAAGCGAGGTCACCGGGCTTGGCATAAAGCCAGGCACCATCTTTGGCCCATGCGACCGACCGCTCCCCACAGGAACCACCAAGAACAACAGCATCTACACATTCCCCTGGCTATTCTTGGCTTATTCAGCTCATACAGGTCTTCAGCTCGCCGATGACACTTGCCAGTTTTGTCAACATCCCCAGAGTTCCTTTACATAAGTTAGGATTTTGAGAAAAAGCCTAAAAACAAGTGTTCATAATGACAAACACCCAAATGACGAAACCAAAATACCTGAGGCGAAGTGTTTGCACAGTGCACAATTATCACACCGTGGGCTGACGCGTGTCCCTTCCACACGTTGAAGCCCTGATCTCCAGTTACTTGACAATGGGGGGGCGGGGGGTTACCCTGACAGATGGACCATCCAACATGATGCATCATTACGAAAAGGGGAAATAGGAGGCTGGGAAGTCAGTAAAGTGCTTTCCAGGCAAGTGTGAGGAGCTGCGATTGAATCCCCTGATCCAGGTAAGTCAGGCAGGAATGGCACCACATACACCTGTAGCCTTGTCATTGGAAAGAGGATGCCTGGGGCTCACTGGACAGCCAGTCTGACCAGTGGGTGAGCTCTAGGTTTAATGAGAGACCCTGTCTCAGAAAAATCAGGCCAAGCTAGAGGAAAACACCTGACATTGACCTTTGGCTTCCACACACACACACTAACGTAAGCACTCACTCTCATAGACATGCTAAGCACACACACACAGCAGGGTTGGGAGAATTTACACACATATATGGAGAAGTGTAGAGAGCCACACCCGGTGCTCTCCCCAGTAAACAAGTCGACGGCATATGTGGTGGAGGTGAGCGCGGGTCGAGTCAGCCCATCCCGGGGCGTGGTGAGTGAGCAGCCAACCAGAAGCATACACGACGCACGCGTCAGGGTATATATAGGCAGTGCCTTGTTGGGCTCGTGGTCTTTCCTCTTCATTAAACGTTTGCTGCAGAAGGATTCTGGTGTCCGCGTCCATTCTTGCCAGCGAGATGGTAGCGTGGACTCTTTCAGAGAAGACTTTAAGAAGATAAAGACAGAGAGCAAGCGGTGCACTATAAACCAACAAACACCAGAGAGTGCTAACAAACTCCCAGAAAGCAAATAGAGATGCATGAAGCAATTCCTCCCCACAGCTCCCTGGAGGAACCCACCCTACGGGCAAACCTTGATCTTGGACTTGGATCCTCTAAAACTCCGAGACACACAGAAATCCACTCTTCTATTAGAGCAGCATAACAAGTGGGCAGAGCTCTCAGTTTTACCCCCTGGTGCTCGCCCTCCCTGGCCCCTTCTCTGTGAGCTCACCCACCACCACCACCTTTGCTCCAGTTGTCACTACCTACCCAGAGCCTTGCCAAAGCTTCCAAGCTGTTCCACCTACCTCTGTCATACATCCCTTTGTCAAACTTCTGCCGCTAATGCACCGTGGTGAACTTTAAGGCCATAATAAGAATAAAACTAATAGGATAAGCTTCTTGATGAGTTTGTAATATGCGCCAAGCACTGTGAGAAACACAGAAGAAAATAAAACACAGTCGCTCCTCCCACGGGACTTGTCAGTCTAATGGTGCACAGCAAAGAGCTAAGCAGAAAGTCCAATGAGCAGAGGTGTCGTGGGAACACTTTGGAGGTACCTGACCCAACAATGAGGGAGGAGATGTCTTACAGGAAACAGAGGCCCGGACCAAGCCCCAATGCACCCTGCTCTTAATCCAGTCTGCACAGTACGCTCACCAGAGGAGCTCACCAGTACAGATGTTGGTATTCTGCTGGCCCTTAGGCGCTGTGACTTAATTGGCCTGGAGTGCGGTTTGGTCTCAGACATTAGCCAAATGCCAGGTGAACCTAATGAACTTTTTTTTTTAAATCTATCCATAAGCGGTGATTCTCAGCAAATTGGAATCACCTGTAGTGTGTTCATAACGAACCCCTGCCCCATGCCCTGGTCGCAGCTCTACAGATTAGATTTAATTGGTCAAAATACAGCCAAGAACTAAGGCATTTTTTTTAATACTCCTCAAGTGGTTGTAAAGTGTAGCTAAGGTCAAAGCTGGATGTTCATAGCAATCCCTGGCAGGCCTTGTTACTATGCAGATTGTCTACTCTGGGTGGGATATAAGATTCCACCTATAGAGGGAAGTAGGTAGGCTAACTGCAGAGCTACACCTCCCTCCTCCAAGTCTATCCCCCAGTCCCCAGCTCTGTAGCTAGCACCAACCTGTGGCAGCCTCTCCACCACCTGCCCCCATCTTCGGTGGGTCACATAGATCTTCCCCTTCAAGCTTCCTTCCCCCCAACTCATTTTAGGGTCACGTGTGTATACTATCATAGTACCTTAAGAGAGACTGACTTCTTTCTTTCCGTTTTGTGATCCCCTTGATTTCCTTCAGTTTTCTTACTACTCTAGCTAAAACTTCCAGTACTACAAAAGAACAGGTATGGAGAGAATGGAAAAATCTCTTGTTCCTGATTTTAGTGGGATTGCTTTGAGTTTCTCTCCATTTTTAGTTGATGTTGGCTAATGGCTTGCTGTAAACTGCTTTTATTATGTTGAGGTGTGTCCCTAGTATCCCTAATCTCTCTAGTACTTTTATCATGAAGTCAGATTTGTCAAGAGCATTTTCTGCATCTAAGGGCATGATCATGTGGTTTTTGTCTTCAGTTTGTTTAGGTGGTGAATTACATTTATCAATTAACTTATGTTGAATAATCCCTGAATCTCTGAGATGAAGCCCACTTAATTATGGTGGATAATTATTGATTTGTTCTTAGATTTAGTTTGCAAGTATTTTATTGAGTACTTTTGCACCTATGTTCTTAAAAGCAGTTGCTCTGTAATTCCCTTTCTATGGTGGGTCTTTATGTGGTTTGAGTATTAAGTTAACTGTGGCCTCATAAAATGAGTTGGTCAATGTTCCTTCTGTTTCTATTTTGTAGAATAATTTGAGGAGTATTGGCATTAACTTTTTTGAAAGTCTAATAGAATTCTGCATTAAACCATCTGGCTCTGTTTTGTTTTGTTTTTTAATTTGTTTTTTATTTTTGTTTGTTTGGTTGGTTGGTTTTAGTTTGTTTTGGTTTGGTTTTGGATTTTTTGGAATTTTTTGTTTGGTTCTGGTTGGGAGACTTTCAAGACTTCTGGGGGTTCACTGGGGGTTATAGGCCTATTTTAATTGTTTATCTGATCTTGATTTAACTTTGATAAGTGGTACCTATAGAGAAAATTATCTATTTCTTTTAGATTTTCCAGTTTGGTAGAATACAGGTTTTTAAAATACGTTTTTAAAATTCTCTGGATTTCTTCAGTGTCTGTTATATCCTTTTCATTTCTAAGGTTTTTTAATTTGGATCCTCTCCACCTTTAATCTGAATAAGAGTTTGTCAATCTTCATGGTTCTCTCAAAGAACCAACTTTTTGTTTCATTGGCTTGTTGAATTATGCTGTTTGTTTTGTTGATTTCAGCCCTGACTTTGATGATTTCTTGCCATCTACTCCCTTAGGATGTGAATGCTTTTCGTTCTAGAGCTTTCAGGTGTGCTATTAAGATACTAGCATGAAATCTCTCCAATATTTTTATGTAGGCATTTAGTGCTAGGAACTTGCCTCTTAGAATCACCTTCACTGTGTCCCATAAGTTTGAGTGTGTTGTGATTCCATTTTCTTTCAATTCCAGAAAGTCTTTAATTTCTTTGTTAATTGCTGTCTTGACCTATTTTTCATTCTGTAGTGAGTTGTTCAGTTTCCATGAGTTTTTAAACTTTCTATTATTCCTAATGTTGTTGAAATCCAACTTTAATCTGTGGAGGTCAGATAAGGTGTAGGGTATTATTTTAATTTTCTTGTATCTGCTGAGACTAGCTTTAGGTCTAAGTATGTGGTCAACTTTGGAAAAAGTTCTATGAGGTGTTGAGAATAAGGTGTATTATTTCGTGTTTGGACAAAATGGTCTGTAAATTTCTGCTAGGCTGGTTTATAACATCCATTGGACCCTGCATTTCTGAGTTTAGTTTTTGTCTGGATGATCTGTCTTTTGGTAAGAGTTGTGTATTGAAGTCTTCCACTAACAGTGTCTGAGGGTCATATGTAACTTAAGTTGTTATCATGTTTCTTTTACAAACTTGGGTGTTCTTGTGTTTGGTGCATAGATGTTAAGAATTCCAATGTTGGACCTAGGGAAGCCAGAAGAAAAGATACCTAGTCACCTGCTGTAGTGACCACTACAATAAAAGAATGTGTGATGGAGAGATGGAAGAGAAAGTAAAGCTAAGGGGTTCATACACTGTGGAAAAGGCGAGGCTGGAGTCTCGACGGCAGTGAGGAACAGGCAGACATGAGGACCCCATGAGTTCCTGGCCTAGGCTGCTACCAAGGGTCATGTCTAGGTGAGTGATCCTGCTGTACGGGATCTGTGTAGATGTCTGTGACCACCAAAGGCCAAGCCAATATCTGTGGTCTGGGCTACCATGGATACCATGTGGATATCTGAGGGCTGTGTGGCCAAGTGGGGCATGCTGATCTGAGTGGCCTGAGCTGCCACCTGAGGACCTGGGAATATCGGGACCCAGGCTGCTGCCAGAGCCCATGTCTGGATCCGTGATCCTATGTCAGCCCGGGTCTGTGTTGATATCTCAGGTCTGTATTACCACCAAAGGCTAGACTGCCAGTCCCATCCCTCAACTGCCATCCCTCCCCAGAGAGCTGGTCCCATCACTAGTCTGCAGTGGGGTGGTTTGAGCAAGGGAGACATGACTCCTTTGCTGTCTGTGGCAGGCCAGGGAGCTAACCCCAAGGGCATAAGAGCAGGAGAGCTGACCCTGCCCTTTGCTGGCTGCAGCATAGGATGAGCTGTGCCTTTGACCTAAGTTTCGTCTCCTTCCTCTATTCCTATTCTTCTTAGATCTGGTGTTCTCATAGTATCCCAGATTTTCTGCATGTTTTCTTAAACTTACCAATCTCTTTGACCATCCATTTCTTCTATCTTATCTTCAGTTTTTGAATACAAGACATAGGTCTTGTATTCTGCTGGTAAGGCTTACCTCAGAGGCTCCATCTTGAGTTCCTCATTTTTTTCATTTCCATATTTGTTTCCTTTGGGTTTTCTTTGATGATTCTATTTCTACTTTCAGGTCTTGAACTATTTCGTTCATTTCCTTCCACTGTGTTTTCACAGATTTCTTCAAGAGTTTTATTCTTCTTCATGTAGGCTCTGTTAAGGTGTTTTCCATGTGCTTCAGCTATATCGCAATATCCAGAGCTTACTGTGGTAAGGCTGTTGGGCTCTAGTGGAGACATTTTGTCTTGGCTGTTATGATTTTGTTTTGATGCTGGTATCTAGGCATCTGAGTTTAAGGAAATTGTAATTCTAGGAACTGATACCTGGCCTTGTCTTTGTTGAGTGGGTGTTTTGCTTTTGTTGAGTTTCTGTTTCTGCTCTTAGAAGAATGTGTTGGTTATGTATCTCCAGGTTGAGAAATTCTTCTGGAATCCTGATAGGCGTGGCCACTGGGGTTTCCAGGTAAAATGTGGTTTTAGGTATTAGGAGATAACACTTAGGAACGGGGTTGGGGTGGGGTGGGAAGAGGAGGGGGTCAACAGGCAGGAGTAAAGCAGGGTATTCCACCACAAACTGCTTAGGGAGTCAGGAAAGAGGGGGAGGGAGAGGCCAAAGCAAGTGGTGTGTTACAGAACTGGGGATGACACTTGGAAGGGGAGGTAAAGGCCTGTACTTAGGCCACCTGCTTTGTTGGCTGGGTTCCCAGAACCTAGTGCCTGCTGGGGTCGAGAGCTAGAATAAAGCAATGAGTGAGGAGAAAGAAGTTTGGAGGGAAAGATCTAGTGGACGCAGTGGGAACAGGGGCAGAGAGGAAGGGGAGGCCTCAACAAGTGGTCGATTAGCTACAGAAGTAGGGATGAGACTGGGAGTTTGGGGGGACCTAAAGAAGAGGTGCAGATCTTCAGTTAGCCTGTCTGCTTCCCTGGCTGGAGTCTTATGATCAGTACTTGAAGTGGAAGGGAAACAGTACTAACTGGAAAGTCAGTTCCACAAGAAGGAATAGAGACTGCCAGAAATGATGAACAACAGATAAGTCTAACAGACCTTTCTGATTGTTTTCAAAGATGACCAATCATTTAAAGCAGAAAATAATATCATATTGTTGGCTATAAAAATTATATGGAATTAAAATATAAGACAACTGTATCTCTTTTCCCACTTCTCCATCTACCCATACCACAGCCAAGCCCAGACAGGATGCCCAAGAGCTAGATTGGAAACTATCCCTTCCTAAGTGACCTAAGTCACATTGCTTCTTGTATTATTCACTTTTCCTATTGCTAAATACCCTGACAAAATCAACTTAAGGGAAAGTTCTGGAGGTAGGAGCTCGATGCAGCTAGGCCCATTGCATCTATGGTCAAGAAGCAGAGACCAATGACAGGTCTTGTTCAGCTTACCTTCTCCTTTCTATCTAGTCAACAGCCTCAGCCCACAGAATGGCACCACCCACAGTGTACTGCTGGGCTATAGAGTCCTACTTTGGTTCTAGAAAGCTCCAGAGTCTACTGAGACCAGCACTGAATGATCAGCCACCATTGTTTATCTTCTCCTCTTCAATGGGCAGTCCATTGACCCCAGCCCCACTGGAGGATGAACTATGTATTCTTACTGTATTGCTCAGCACAGTCTACTCAAACACCAGTGGGTTGATGGGCATCAGACTTATGATAAGATGAGAAAATGAAATGAATTTCACCCCTGCTTGATAAAAGGAAGAGTTTCATCACAGCTAATTGAAAATTGCTCTGAAGGTTGCCTATACAGAGACAATGTTGTCTTTTTGTTTTGGTTTGGTTTTGGGGTTTTTGTTTTGTTTGGTTTGGTTTTTTGTTGTTTTTTTTTTTTGAGAAATATTTCAAATAGCAGTGTTAATATAGCAAATATCTATGCTTCAAGTAAAAAGAAAAAATGCATGACCCTTTCTGAATTACCCATATTTCTTTCTTAACTGTAAGCCTGTACTTTCCTGAGAATTTCACAAACATAATTATGAGTCATGTTGATAAGCCAAACACAAGCCTTGACTTGCTTTCACCAGTACGTAATGAGAATCCCTTATACCTTCTTTGACTTATGTTTCTATCATATCAGCCTTTCACCCTATACCGTGCACCTCAGAAGCCACCTTATAATTTCTTTTACTGAAGAAACTTTCCTCAGATCAAAGTAAGTATATCAAAACATTTTTTTCTTTATCTTTTAAATCCTTTGAACAAGTTAGGCATGCTGTCTCAGTGGGTAAAAGAAAGACACTTGCTGACAAGCCTAATGACCTGGGTTCGATCCCTGGGATCCACATGCTAGAGAGAAAGAACAGACTGCTGCAACTCATCTTCTGATGTCTAAATTTGTACCATGACACACAACAAGCACACACACACACACACACACACACACACACACTCGCACGCATACACAAGTAAATCCTTTGAACAACATAACTTTGAAACCCACCAAATCTATATCTGTAGCTACTATTAACACACTGCAATAGGGCTGCTATCTTTTGAGAAGTCCCTTCTCTCTCCTTCTTGTGTGTATACAATTAACCCTTTCTTCAGCCCCCCCTTCTCTTTTAGCTCCTGTACTTGAGCCTAATTTAAAATGGTTTTCTTAATAAACCCAACTCTACTTCATGCTGTCTCGTCCTGCAATTCTTTCCTGCAGATGTAAGCATCCCCACTTCCCCGGAGTAGAGGTCTCTAAGAAATTGAAAGGCTGTCAGATGATAACATCATAATGAATCTCCAGTAGCCACTTACAGGTGTCCAGCCACTTCTGCTCTTGTAGTGGATACCATGGGTCCGCCAACGCTAGAATACAGATCGTATGATTCACTGAGGCTGTGGATTAGGTATGGAAAACAGAACAGTCAGTGCAGCCACATTGGTGATGGGAGTCTTTGAGAGGTGATTAGGTTATGAGGTTGTGAACAAATTAAACTTAATCATAGAAGAGTGTACAGGTCCACTCTCTTGTTCTCTCTAATGCGTGTTGTTTTGTCTTCCACTTTTCCACAGAAGAAGTAGAGTATTGTCCCCATCAGATAATGCCTGTTCAAAGGCATCCGGTGAAATTTTCTTGGGCATCCACTTTTTGCCAGCTATTGTGGCTGCAACACATGGTAACAGATGGCATTTCTGAGAAATTAACAATGTTAGGACAGACATACACACAGCCAAGAAGAGCAATACAACATCATCATCAAAACAACAGTAATATTATGGAAGAGTTTCCCATCCTAGTTACCTAGGCTTACATGGTTGCCCAATGCAAATCCTGGTAGTGAGAAAACACATGGAGTTGGTGGCACTCCAGACCCCAGTTCCAACACATTCTGTATATTCCTTTGTCTCCTAGACTCAGCTAGCTCCCAACAAAATTTTTGACCAAAGCCTTTCTAGTATAAACAGAAATATGAAAACCACCTCAAGTTCATCAGGACCATGCCAATAAGTGACTATTTGCTATAGGGAAGACATGAGTCCTCTCCCTCTCCCTCTGAGGTCCATGACAGAACCACTGGTCATAGGCCCCACATACCCAACTAGAGCACCCAAGGAATGGCTCTCAACATGAATGAATATAACTCAATGGCACTGTGTTGAAGGACAATTTGGCTTTATCTCCTGACCCCACATGACTCACAGCCTAAAGGTTGAAGAGAAGGTAGAGAGAGGGCAGCAGTGAGACAGGAAAGGTCTGCTCTCACTAGCAGCAGCCTCCATCTGAGCCTGTGAGCCACCACCACCACCACCACCACCACCCAAGTTCCTGTCAGCATGCCTGTGGCTGGGGCTGGGTAGCTTGGAGCAAGGCTGTTTGCTCACTGGAATCCTGTGTATTCTGTGGGCAATGAAAGCATCATTAGCCCTCAATGTCACAGCGAAAGCAGCACAGTTTTCTGGGGAGCTAAGGGATGCCAACAGGGAAGGCAACCCATCTCCTTGGAGAAATTTTATAGACAAGCCGTGATACTCGGCCACAGCCACAAACTAAAGCTCTCTGAATTGATACTGATGGGGTTATTCTCTGGCTTAGTGTTCCACACTCTGAACAACCTTGTTTAAGGCAGACACATTTCCCATCATGTCCCCAGTGCAAAAAAATAAATTAATTAATTAAATTAAAATAAAAAATAAAAAAACAAAAGAATTAAGACCAACTTTGGTGAGCTGAGAAGGCAAGACCAATGCCACATTCAATTAGCCTCCATCTCAGCACACCAAGAATCTCCTATGCACTGGGCACCAAGCCCTGTCAGTCTCTCACCTAGCAGCTTGGGCCTCTCCAGCTCTGAATTCTGCAGACATTTCGCTTACATAATAATCCCGACCCACCCTTTCTCTCTGTTGCCTGCCTGCTTCCTTAGCTAGTTGACTAGTCAGGACAGAGGACAAAAGCTTAGGACGCAGAGCCAGGCTGCTGGGATCAGCCTTGGCTTTTGTGCTTTCTCGTGGCTCAGTTTCTTCATCTATAAAATGGGTAACAATAGTGCCTACTACAGAAGATTGCCCTGAGAAGGGGTAGAAAGAGGGAGGGCAATGAGGTCTGGGGTAAATTTGCTCAAAGTGCATTATATATGAACATGAAAATGACCTTAAGTGTCTGAATAATAGTTTTTTTTTTTAAAAAAAACTTATTAAAAGGGGGTGGGGGAGTAGAGTTCCCTGAAGATGAGAACTATCTGCCTGTGGATTGTTTGGGCCAGTGCTGGGCACGTGGGAGCCATAGCTTATCCCACCTTTTTTTTTTTTTTTTTGTCCACTTTTTTTATTAAGAGATTTTCTTTATTTACATTTCAAATGCTATCCTGAAAATTCCCTATACCCTCCCCCTGCCCTGCTCCCCTACCCGCCCACTCCCACTTCTTGGTCCTGGCGATCCCACCTCTTACTAGGACCTTCACCTCCTCAGTGTTTTTCTCTCAGTTCTTACTAGGTTTCCCAACAAGTGAGCCAAAGGACTCTCAGGCCTGTGAAACCGAGGCTGTTTTCAGCACTGCCTCCCCTCCCAGAAGCCTTGCTTCTTGTTAAGTGGCTCTGTCTACCACCGATCACATTATCGCTTCCCTGGTCATAATTTTCAATAATTTATTAGATACGCTTTCAATGTTTTTAATTACAAACGCTCTAATTCTGTTAGAAATTAAATTAAGTGCAGGAGAGTAATCCTATTTTCTCCATAGATTATGCTCTGAAAGAAACTAGAATGGCTGAGTGTGTCTTCCTATCATAGATTTTTTTTTTTCAACCCATGTGATGCTCTAAAAATCTCTACTCTGAAGATGCCAGCCATCCCTTAGAATGGGGGATGGGGCTGGAGAAGAAAGGGCGCACTGGGCAGAATAGATGTACTACCATCCATCTCTCTCTCTCTCTCTCTCTCTCTCTCTCTCTCTGTCTGTCTCTCTCTGTGTGTGTGTGTGTGGTGACAGACAGCCTTTATTTATTTATTTGTTTGTTTATTTATTTATTTATTTATTCAGAAGAACTTCGAACCCTGGAACACTAGTTCATTCTCTTAGCCTGTTTTCCCTGGCCCACATTTGAGCACACTGACAAGCACAGTGAAACGGGCGCGGGCGCAAGCGCAGCTGCGCGCCTGCACAAATACACCCATGCATGGCCACACCTCTCAACACCTTCATGGACTCCCGCAGCTCAGTTGAACAAACAGGAGCTTCGAGGAGCTCAGGGTGTAAATCGGGTTTACGAGCCTCTGAGTGGGCGTTGGTGTGTAGCGGAAGCCATTACAAGGTAGAGGGGTGGTGGTTCTTTTGTGGCTGGGGGATTTATAAGTAACAGGGAAAATCTGTGAGGGTTTACGAGAGCACCAAGGAGAGAGAACTCTGAGGTTAGAAGTGCCGTTAGGAACATCCCTCAGGCAGCTGCCCAAAGAAAACCTCTTTGCATATGTTCTCCATAAACTGGGAATAAATACTGGGTAAATACCACACGTGTGGGACCGTTTGACTTACTCTCACGATCGGTAATTTCTTTTTAATTCTGGTCTGAGGGTGAGAGTTCAGAAAAGAAAGCTGCCGCGTGGTGTGGTGTTTATATAGAAAGCAAGGCCACAGAAGCCTGTCACAAGCACTCGGAGCCCTGAGGGGGCCTTGACGCTACTAGATTCAGGGATTCAGATCCTAAACTTTAGCTTAGGGAGGCCAGCATCCCCTCAGCTCTGCTGGAGAGATTTTATGTCTGATCTAAAGATTATGAAGTCGGCTTCTTGGCCTCTTCTGTGAGGATTTCCCATCGAAGGAGGTGACTCCAACCAACATCTGAGAAAGGGAAAGATTTTCCTCCACCCCACCCCCTCCCCCACGCTCGGAGGAGTTACAGACCCACTTAGGAGGTGACAGTGGGTGGGACTAGCAGAAGGCAGAGTTAGAGGTCCTTCCCCAACTGAGCCAGGTTTACAGCCTCAAGCCCTCCGGCATTGAAGGATGGACTCAGGCTTCTAGGAAAGTCGCTCTGTGCTGCCTTGGAAGAGGGGCAGGAGGTGCCAGAAAGAATACCCACTCATTGTGTTCAGGCTCCACACTGAAGCCTCACTTCCCCAAGTGTGCTGGGTAACTTTGTATGCTACAGATGGAAATGTTTGGGTAGCTAAGCATTTATGCTTTAATGCATTCTAGCTGTACATAGCCAACTAGCAGTGATTTCGTGGGTATTGCTTAGGATAAGGCAATTTTGGAGAACTAGACCTGTAACACGTGGCATACTGACAATCGCCTGCGTCTGTGCCTCCAGTTAGCTCCATACCACAGCGTTGTGTATTGCTTCTAAGGTGTGAGAAGGCAGGGAGACAGACTCTGTCAAGTGTCTTCACAGGTTCAGATGATTATACAGATGCATGCTTGCGATTGTAAGCATGATTTTCAAATCATGACTTGTTCAAACCTGAACAACTTTAGAATAATCTTAGTTTTTAAAAGCATCAGAGGTATCAAAGACTCCACCCAGTGCCTGGGCTTGAGCTTGGTCAGTAGGCACTCTCTCCACTGCCTTGAGCAGCACCATCTCCAGCCATTGCCTGTCTCACCCCAGGAGCAAAGATTTCAGTCTTAGGCTTGCCGGCAGAAAAACTACAGCTCAAAGATGAGGCTCTCACCCTGAAATGATCACCGTGGCCTCTACTATACTACTTTAAGCTAAAGGCAGTTCTCATCGACAAATGTCTGATTGTTTGGCTGCTTTAAGTCACAGGCAATTTAATGATAATTTTCTAATAATTTTCAGTATAATATACAAGTTTTCCTTTAAAAATGAAAACAAATGGTCTTGTAAACTATTTTATTTCCTTTGTGAAAAAAAAAAACCTGGGTGGAAGGTACTCTGGGGTGCTTTCTTTTGTTTATTGGTTTGTTTGTTTTTGAGAGCCAAAGCTGTGCTTATTTACTTTAGTAAATTTGAAAAATACAGAGAAAGCATAAATTAGGGAGGCACTCAGACACCCTGCCATCAAGGCCAGCCTGATCTACATAGTGAATTCCAGACCTGAGCTACAAAGTGAGACACTGTCTCAAAAAAACAAAACAAAACAAAAAAACCTCAGCATAAAGCATTTAAATTGTATCATTTCCAACTAACCAGAAACTCTCTCTCTCTCTCTCTCTCTCTCTCTCTCTCTTTGTGTGTGTGTGTGTGTGTGTGTGTGTGTGTGTGTGAATATGGGTATGTAAAATTCTTCTACATCTAAACATCTAAGCTTCAGTCTTACTTTCTGATACACACTCTTTACTTTGTAGCTTGTTTTCACCTCAAACCTTAGCAACCTTTCTGCTTTCCTGCTCTCTCTCATCCCCCACCGCCTTCACCCATTCCTTCCTTCCTTTTCGCTTAAGTAGGCAGCCTCTCCTCAGAAAAAACGTGAAGCCATGAGAAAATAGCAAATCCCTAGCTTTCCTGATACTGAGCCAGCAAACACGCTCCCAGCTGTGCACACATTCTCACCTCTCCCTTTGCAGGGACGGGAGAAGATCAGCCCCTGCCGGCTCTGGCTCCGTCTTCCTTAGTGTGCTTTGGACCTGGCCATGTTCTCCCTGAAGCTCTGGCTGGGGATGTACAGCCAACTCCCAGCCTTTCCTAATGAGCAGTCCTTGTGCAGCTCCAAAATCTGCATTTCCAGAATCAGGGAGATTGCTCAGGCAACCAGAGTGCACACTGCTAACACATGAGGGCCTCAGCTCATATCCTTAACACTTACATTTTGAGCTCACCAGCGTTTAGAGAACTCTCTCCCAGTAGCTGGTAAGGATAAAGACCACTGATATTCTCTGGCTCCCTGGATTGGCCTTTTCCATCACAGTCTCACCATGAACTGTGGTCTAGACTTAGGTCTGCGTTATCTACCAAGGTCAGTGACGCCTAGCTTTAACTGCCATCTTGACATGACCTAGAATCACCTAGGAAGAGTGTCCTTTGTAAGGGATTCTCTACCTCTACAGGTCGGCTTGTCGGCATGGTGGGATGTGACAGATTGTCTCACTTATCATCTGAGTTGGGAAGCCCCATCCTGGTTGTGTGTGATAGCCCTTCGCACTAATCCGTGGATGGTGTAAGAGTAGAGAGAACTATCTGAGTAATAAGAGGAAGGGTGAGCAAGGATCCATGCATTTCTTCTCCCTATGCATTCCTGCCTTGACTTCTCCATGATAATGACTGTAACCTTCAACTATAAGCCAGGGCATTTGTCATACGAGCAGACGTGAAACTAGAGCAGAGGTCGTCTCCCGTTTTGCTTGCATTGGGTCTCCAAGAGCCAGCACAGGGCCAACATGCAGCTCTCTGAAGAGTGAAGCCTTCGTTTTTGTCACTGTTTATAACAGACACAGAACATCAGATGCCGCTTATGTCCATTTAGACTTCCTCACTACATACACCACAGCACCGTTCGAATCCACAAACCTTCGCAAAAGCAGCCGCTTGTTCCCTTAAGACAAATCACTGAAAGGAGCTGATTCCTGAATGTTGAAGATCCACCTTCTTGTTTAAATTTTTTCCAAGTGGAAGATAATTCATCAGAAACACGAAAGAGAGGAAAAGGCGGAAGAAGAGAGGGGGCTATGAAGGGAGGGGCTCGGAAGAAGAGAGGGGGCTATGAAGGGAGGGGCTCGGAAGGGAGTGAGAGAAACCCCCCCCCCCCCCCCGCAACGTTAACCAGGCTTTGTCTCCCAGGAACTTCTCTGTTCTGAGGCTGTCATCCAACCAGCTTCCTGGGCCCCGCTCTTTTAGCCCTTTTCGTATCCCTGCCAAACTATCCCTGGGAAAGGCAGAAGCTAGACGCTCTAAATCCCAAGGTTTAAGATGATAAAGACCCTCAGAGGCTGGTGCGAGCCTTTCAGGCCTTTTTGTTCGCTGCGCCTTTGTTTCAGCAATTTCTCCCATCTCAAAGGATTTTCAGCGGCATCAAGAGCCTGACACTTTGCCCGTCCTCGTCCCCGTTCTCACAGACATCTCCAGCGTAAGACAAAGCCATGTTGGCACCGAGGAGGGCTGGCAATAAAGGGGGACTGAAAGAGAAGAAAGCCCCGGGACAATCTGGCTGGGCCCAGTAGGTTCAGTTGCTGCAGCAACAGAAAGTCAAACAATGGAGAGGGGAGGGACCGCCATTTTCTTCACTCTGTCCAGTTGTCATGGATACTGAGATTTTATAAGGAAAGGGGTAAAGGGTTTCCTTTATGCTTTGAAAAAAAACAGTGTCTTTTCATTTGCTTGGCCCGTATCCTTGCTCTGGGTTAGGGACCTTCCGTTCAGAGCCTTACTGGCACCAAAGGAGCAACTAGATGACCTTCTGGACACCAGCTCTGATGTTGGTTATGTGTAAAGCCAGGCAGATGGGTCCAGATAGCCCTGGAGATTTCCACTTACTGAAATGTTTCCATACTTCATTTCTACTCAGAGAAATTGAAGTCACTTTTAACAGTATCTCTCAAGATGGATACAGTTGAGCTCCATCTGCCCTTCTAACATGGCGGCCCGGCAACAGTGTCTTGCTAAGCTGGGAACTGTGGTATGGTGAGAAGGTCTCTAACTTTGGTCAAGAATCAGTTCTGCCACTCTCCAGAATGCCTCTGGGCAAGGTACTTAACAGCTCTGCGTTTTATTACCGGGTCTGGTAAATGTGGGTTGTGGTCTCTGCTGTGTAGCACTGAGGATGCTAAGATGAAGTGACTTAATACTAAGAAAGAGCATGCCATCCTTAGCCTACAGCAAATGCTGCAAAAGTAAAGGGCCATTAGCCAGCTCTTCGACGCCCCCCGCCCCACATCCCCTCACTTGCCCACACCCATATTGTCTCACTGAGGTGCACATGCTCAGCAAACAGATCAGTGCTGCTCAACCTTCCTAATGCCGCTGCCCTTTTAGTACAGTTCCACATGTTGTGGTGACCCCCCAACCATAAAATTATTTCATCACTACTTCATAACTGTCATTTAGCTACAGTTATGAATCATAATGTAACTGTCTGATAGGCAGGATATCTGATAGGTAAGCCCAAGGGGGTCATGACCCACAGGTTGACAACTTCTGAGATAAATGATGCTGATAGATTGATGGATACACCAACAGATGCTTTCACACAGAGGCAGGTGCACATACTTCTGTATTCCCTAACACACGTATTTGCACACACCCACTTTCCATGTGTGGAAAATGAAAGACATGAGAAGAGCTTGCTTATTTTAGCCAGTTTCCAGCAAGCAGGACAGAGGGCAGCTGCTCAAAGCAAGCGATCCCATCTGCCCACCCAACCATTCAGCAACCTGAGGCTCTAGTGAATGCCAAACGCAAAAGTTATCAAGGGACAGCAGGCAGCGTTCCCTGCCACCGGTTCCCGTTTGCCTGGTGATGGGAGAGTCCAGGCTCACTCTGCTTCTAGGAACTCAGGGTGGCCCTGTGACCTCAGCTCTCTTGGCCTCTGTGTATTTTTATTTCCCAACACTTGGCAACACCCTGAAACTCCATCTGCGCATGCCCGTGTTTGGATGACGAGGGTAAGGATAGTTCACACGGTGCTGTGTTCAAGGGCTATGAGCCGCAAGCAGTCCATCTTTGCTAGAGTCTGGAAGGTCACGCCGACAGCAGTATCTCTCAAACACTCAGAAATAAATGCCTATACATTTGTCAGGTGATGACCTGCCCTGCCAGACTGACTGCCTTTTCAGCTGGAATTCCACAGGTGCTTCAGAACACTATAGCAGCATGGCCTTGTCCTGGACGGCATGGGGTTCATTCTTCATCCTCAATGGTCAGGAGCCATTTCCAGGAGGTGCCTGAGGAGGACAAAGGATCCAGGTATGCTTGTCTAGTTCAGGTTTGAGGTTATCAGTCATTTCTTTGTAGCTTCATAGCTTGAAATCTAAAGAGAAGGCTTAGATAGGGCTCTACTTACTGTACCTGTTTGTATTTGAATGCTAATTATGTTCCCCCAAAAAATGTTTGTAGGAGAACACACATAGCTTCTGGGTACCCGCCCCCCAGTTGGTGCTGATTGGTAAGTAAAGATGCCAACAGCCAATAGCTGAGCAGGGCGGACAGAGGAGGGACTTTGGGATTTCCCAGGATCGGGACCAGGAAGAGAAGAGGGAGAAGGAAATCTACCAAGGCCAGAGAGTATGGAGGAGAGAAGAGACACCGTGCCTGAGAAGAATGAAAGACAGAGAAGCATGACCACCATGGGAAGGAGCCAGGAGAGCACAGTCCAGCAGGCTGCCCAACTTGGGTCCAGGGCAGTAAAAAGTAGAACACAGAATTTAGTAAGTAGTAACTCAGAATTATCGGCAGGAGGTACATTTGATCAGCGGTGGTAGTTAGGCAGAGGCCCAGCTATTGTGCCAATTCAGGCATATTAAAATATAAAGGCTGTGTGTGAATGTCTTTCATTTGGGAACATAAGCCATTGGAGCCGGTAGCGAACCCACTGCTGGGGTTTATTTATTAATATGTAATTCAATATTCCACTACTCCTTAAATACATGACTTGTAAGAGGTGAACTTTGCTAATACAAATGTCTTGGCTGGTGAGAGGTTTGTATCTGCTACACCCAGAAGATATGCAAAAGATCACAAGTCAAACATGCAATACGCCTAACCCACTGAGAATCTTGACTCAGGCCAGTCTATCTTACATGTGTTCAGAACATATACATTATATTTTGGTTGGGCAAAACCGTCTAGCAGAAGGCCCACTTTATAATGAAGGATCAAACATATCTCATGTGCCTAACTGAAGGTGAAAATCAGAATGGTTATATGGTGTGCTTTCGTTCCATTATAAAACTGAGATCTGTTAAGTTGAGCCATCATAAGCCAGGGGCTGTATGTACTTAGCTTCATCATCCTCAAAATGTAAATATTAATCCTCATGGAATTGATGGGACAAGCCAAAGTACATGGGAAGCACTTTTTCTAGCAATTATTAAAGACTAACAGCAGCTATATTTCTCATAGTGCCTTCTAGTATCAACTCTACTACAGTCCTACATAAAAATAATGAATATGTGTATTAAAGGGACCTGAGTCGAAGCACAGGAAAGTAGAAGCTATTGACAGTGGGATCAGATGCTTGGACTTTTATTCCCACTGTAACCATGCTTCTAAAACACAGATCAGTATTTAAAAGGGAGACTCAGGTGGCTCATTTACCAAAACTCCAGGGAACAGAATGTTTAATTTACTGCTCTCCCCTAATTATTTGATTCACACACAGGATTCACTTCTCCTAATGGAGCAAAAGGAGTACCAGGAGGCAAACGGTGATTCCAGACTAGATCTCAGACAATACTGGAAGCATCTCTAGGCTTTCAGAACACCAGATTAATCCATATGAATGGAAAGGACAGTTCATTTGTCCTTCCCTGTGACCCTCATTCTGTCCCAGATGGACCACGCTAAAGAGGATGTGGAGTATGAAGTCTGTCTGAATACATGAAAAGACTAACACCAGGGGTGTTGTGAAGCTGTGGGGCCTTTGGCTCAGCAGGGGAGAAAATGAAATACAGGTTGTGGCTCAGTTCTCAGCTAAGTACCCAGTACCCACTTAAGTAAAGTAAGTAAGCTGCCCAAGTAAGTCAGCCAGAGGAAGATGCAGATGTCAGGGAGGAAGCAGGATGCTGCTGTTCCACCTAAATGAGGAGGAGGAGCTCTAGGCCTGGCCAGGAGACCCTGTGGGCACTGCGATGACCAGCACACCCACACTCAGCACTGAGCCGTAAAGACACAAAAGAAACCCTGACGGAAGGAAGGAACTGAGTGGTCAATCATTCCCTACAGTTTTTATTGAAGCAGGTCTGCCCAGCCTCTGCCTGCCTGCAGGAACTCAGAGGCACACTAGCACTCTATGGACTGGCAAAGACCAACGTCTGGGGCAGATCTTCATCAAATGGTGAGGATTCCATCTCATCAGCCAGAGCAGCCATCAACGAAGCCAAGGACAGCTCTCACAACTTGTCCTCGGACCTCTACCCATCGGTATCTACATGACTAAATTTAATTTGTTAATGCCAAAAAATTTTTTTAATTAAAAAAAAAAACAAGCAAAATTGTGGAGACTTTATAATTTATGTTTAATGCTGAGTGCCTCATGCCAGATAGTTGTCAGAACTTTCATACATTGCCACAGCTAATGACCACCATAAGCATGTCCTATGACCCAGAGGCATTGATAGGCAAAATGGCAGCGGCTACTATAAAAGTGACAGAATCGGCTTTGGGTTCTTGTAGAAGAGGGTTAGGAAACAGAGTTGGCAGAGCGTTTAGAGCCGAGGTCTTATGCTCCTGGTCTCAGCCAAGGAGGGTCTGGTATTCTATATAGAGTCAACCCGGTCTCACCGGATGTGAAGAAAACGGTGTCCTACAAGAGTAGTTCTCAACCTTCCTGATGCTAAGGTCATTTTATGTAGATTCTCATGCTGTGGTGACCCTCAAACCATAACATTATGTTCTTGTTGCTTCACAATAATAATTTTGCTACTGTGATGGATTGTATGCAGAATATATGATGTGTGTACCCCATGAGAGGATCGTTGGGATCCCCAAAGGTTTCGGGACCCACAGGTGGAGAACCCACTGTGTTAAGGTGTCCCTTAAGACCATAAGAAGGAAGAAGAAATGGGGTAAAGAACATTGAGGCACCTTAAACAAAGCACCCAGGACTGAGAAGTCTGCACCGTCACCATCTTCTCTGCCCTGTAACACTCACCATGTCCCCAGGAGGCAGAAACCTCACCTCCATTTGAGTAACCACTGTCTGTAAAGTTGATCCATGTGAATAATACTCATCTGATTTATACTTTATCCTAAATAATCCTGACATCAGGACTCCCATCTTTCGTGAGATGCTGGCTTCCAGAGTTGACGGTTACTGTATCTTCAGCCATGGCTTCCATCTTCTTCCTCTCTACTTACTAAACTCTCTCTCTCTCTCTCTCTCTCTCTCTCTCTCTCTCTCTCTCTGCCTTCAAAGTCTCAATCTGAAACCCCAGCCCACAGACAGTCCTTCTGTTGGGAACTGGCAGCACACATTTTTTTTCTTTCAACTTGCAACGGTTACATGCTGATAAATCACACTACAAGTATCACAGGTTAAATGCCTGTAACCCACCAAAGCTATTGAGCATCACAACTCACGAACAGCCCTGCTTAGAGCAGTTTTGATTTCCCTTTGTGGTCATGAGCTCTGTGGGAGCAGCAGAGGCCACCGTCCAGTATCACGAGAGTGTGTTGGGAACATCTACCTGAGCTACCTCTCCTATGCTTTGTCAGTCTTCTCTTAGAACTCTGCGCTGGCTCCTGCTAACCTCTGTGACAGTTGGAAACAGCTTGAGAAAGTAACATCAAGTTATAGTGAGGATTGCACATGCTGAAGAGCTGTCATATTCTGGTCTCTAGGTGAAATTCCTGGCAAGCACAGAGTTACCTAAGATACAAGTCCTGCCTGGATATGCTTCTTGCTTCTAGAACTTTCACACATATGCTCGTTCTCTTCTCTAAGGCTTCCTGTCTGAAAATAGATTCATTCCTGGATTCCCCAACACAAGGTACAAAAAGCTCAGCACAGTCCAGAGCTTCGTATACAGCAAGTGCTCAATCGCCAGTCATACAACAAGGGCTCAATCACCAGTCACAGGCTCTTCCCATCATTGAATCGTGTTTTGTGTCATTCACAGAAGCTCTCTAAGAGCCCCATGATTCACAGCTGAATGGCTCACTGTCTCCTGCAGCCCCACACCATGCTGAACTCACTGGAAATACAGCATTGGAGTCCACCCACCTGAAAAATTTGCATAAAAATTCTAGGGACCGCTAGGAGTCAATAGGACTGTCCACGCTAAGTAACAAAGTAAGATGCTGGGGTGGAAGTAGGAAAACATGAATGTGAGCACATGTGTCAATTACCCCCTAAAAATGTTAGGGAGACTGATGAGGAGGGAGACAGGAAACAGAAAGTGCTAAGGTTCAGCGATTACCCCAAAAGAAGCCAGCAGATGCGCAAATGTGTTGCCCTACTGTACTCTGTTTCTCTAGGTTGGTAAGGCATTGGGACACAAACATGATTTGTGCGAGCTTTTAGGAGAAATTGAGACTTGGAGAGGATACAGAGCTTAATAATCCAGTTCTCCCTAAGTTTCCCAGCTCAGTGTCTGCCCTGAATTTTGCCTGGTAGCTTGTCGCTGCCACCTGGCTGACAGCTTGATGCAGGCCAGTCACCTTTGAGCATCTGATTGTGAGGCTCAGCCTCCTGGTAACAGGCCTGGGATCAGAGTGGAACAATAGCCTCAATCCTCAGGGGCTGACAGGAAGCACCAAACCCTGCTCAGCTCCAAACACTGGTCGCCATTCACTTCAGAAACGCCTGCTGCTGTGCATGCTAATCCAAATTGGGTTCAAGCCCCCAGCCTCTGCCTCCATTGTTGGGCCATACCTTTCATTCAGCATGAGATCGGAGATCTGTTGAAACCTCATGTTGCCAATAAGAGAAAAAGAGATTGCATTAATCTCAATAAAAATGAGTTCCTCTTATTTTTTTCCTAGAAAGAAAAGAAGGGCATGAAAACATTACATTTGCCTCTAGAAAGGAAGAAAGAGGGGGGGGGGAATGAAAAGGAAAAGGAAAAGGAAAAGGAAAAGGAAAAGGAAAAGGAAAAGGAAAAGAACTTGAAAAGAATCTCTTCACCAGATAGCTGAAGCACGTAGGTTTATAAGTCAACACAAAGAAATGGTATATCCTTCACCTGTTGCTAGCTTATTTTCCTCTCCTAGATATTTTGATTGTTTTCTTTTTTTCCCCCCTGGAATGTTTTTAAACACCAGTACTCTATGAACTTTGAAGCAAAGCACCTTTAAAGATGTAGAGTCAAATTTAGGGGATGAGGTAAAGGAGATAGTTCATCAAGCCGGATGTACGGATTTTGACCTCCAGAACCCACAAGATGGAGAGAAGTTATTCTACAAACTCAGATCTCCACATGCAAATAGACAGACAGACAGACAGACAGACAGCTGTCTAGAGAGTGTGAGGGAGAAGATGACACACAGAATCTGTGAAAAGGAAACAGAGCAAGAAAAAAAGGAAAAGCATGAGCAGGAAAATGTTTCCCTAAAGTCATGTTTCTATTGAATCTTCAGTGTCTGAGAAAACCTTGAAGATGACTTATGAGACCTTTTTGACACACAAATGTATGTACATACACACTCATAAACACGCAGCAAAAGAGGCCAAGAGGGGCATGTGATTTATCTAAGGAAATGGATACTTGATTAAAGCCTGTCCAAATAAGGACTGTGCATGCTAATTTGTCTGCAGAGGTTTTATGTAAATCTCAGCAAATGCTCCCAGGGAAAAGGGGCACATGGACCCTTCACCTTAACAGCTTTCCATTTGCCCCTCTTCACTGACGCTCACTCTTGGACCCTTTCTTCCACTCCCAAGTGTCTGTCTGATAAGTGACTGGGTGTTGCAGAGTAGGGAGGGCTAGCAGCACACTGTGGCCAGAGGCTCACATCCAACCTGCTGCTCCATGCTTTTGTAGTATAATTGAATGGCTTTTAAATTTTATAAGAATCAGAAAAAAAATCTTAACCATATTTCATGGTGCACGAAATTCACATTTTTGATATTTGTGGGCTTATATTTTTCAAAACCTACTTTAATAAGGGTTCTGGAAAACTTTAGTTTCCCGTGTAGCCTACCACCCACCAGAGGTAGTAGAAAGAAAAACTTAATGGGGCAAAGGGGGAAGTGGGCCTCTTTAGAAATAGTTCTGTAGAGTGAGTCCAATCTTCGTTGTCAGTATATTAGCAGTTCAGTTCACAGGAATCAGCAGTGGTAGCTCGATCCACTCACAAACACCATTCACCAATCAGCAACAGCAGTTCAATCCAGAAGAAACTGCAAGGCTCTGCCAATCAGCCTGAGGCCACAGAAGCTGCAAGAAGCCACCGATTATCACAAGAAGTTCTTTGGTGCATTTCTTTCCATGAAGTCACGACAAACAATAATCAGCAAAGAAGATAAGGCAAACCAATGCCACACAGCATTGACCACTGTCTGTTGGGTTATTCTTACACCCTTTCCAAATATCACGTGTCCTTTCAAGCGTCTGTTCCAGCAAAATACCACATGCCCTTTGTCTAGGCAGCTTCCAGACAAATATGAAATGAAAACTTCTGGTTTCTTTCAAAAGTCAGTTATGTCAAATGATGCTTTGCTGGGCACACGGGTGAAATGGTGTCTGGCTAAAGCAGACACGTCAAAGAATGTTTTCTTGAAGCAGACACAGGTGAAAGGATGTTTTACTCTAGCAAACACATGAAAGGATGCATGATGTTCAAAGGAATGTAAATACGTCCCCACAGAAAGTTGGAGCTTCAGCATTGGTTTGCTTTGCTCTGCCTTGCTATTCTTCCCTAAGGACACACATATATTGGTTTGACCTCCATTGCGTTTGCTGAGCTTTGCCTGTGGTGATGCCTTAGAGAGAAACTAGCCAAAGAACTTCTCTTGAGGTTCCTATGGCTTCTTGCCACTTCTGCAGCCTCAGACCAGTTGTTGAGCCCTGTGGTTTCTTCTGGATTGGACTGCCCCCCCCCCCGCCTTGCTGGTTCATGTGTAGTATCTGTTGACAGGACTGGACTGCAGTTGCTGATTCACATTTGGTGTTTGCTACTGGACTGAACTGTAGATATCCTGACAATGAAGATTGAACTCACCCCCAAAGGACTATTTCTAAACAGATCTACCTCACCTGTGTCCTCATGACTTTTCTTTTCAACTACCTCTGGTGGGTGGTGGGCTAGAGGAGAGGTTGAATCCTTATTAAAGTAGGTTGAGAAAATGTTTATACCTACAAAACATCCTCCCATAAGACAGTCTCCAGGAAAACATCACATGACACAACTGAGTCTCCAAAGACACCAGAAATTTCACTTCAGCTGTTTGTGAGCTGAGGATGAGGCACAGTTGGCAGAGCTCAGGTTCTGTGTTCACGCCCTAGCATCAAATAAGACTAAAGAAGGTGCATTCCTATAATCCCAGTACTCAGGAGGCAGCGGCAGGAGGATAAGGGGTTCAGAGTCACTCTCAGCCACACAGCAAGTTGTTGAGGCCAGCCTGTGGTATATGAGTCTCGCTCAAAAGGAATGCATTCCCTTTTGCCCTCAGCATACAAACACACACACACACACACACACACACACACACACAGAGAGAGAGAGAGAGAGAGAGAGAGAGAGAGCTTATACGCTTACTTTTTCACCTCCATACAAACTAGCTCTTGAACAAATTAACATTCCAACCTGATTCCTACATTTCTATTGGCACAAATGTACTATGCTTGCTAACAAAGGGCCCCCTCGTCCTGGTTCTCACCCTTTGACACTTCAGGCAGGCTTTCTTCTTGCTCTAGCAAATCCCAAGTGAATGTTCAGCACCCTGCTGATATGAACTGTCACCACTTCCCCTTGAAGACAGGACACTAGCAGCAGTCTGGCTTGACTCACTTTCTGGCTTCTTGTTCACGTAAATAAAGTGTCCATCACGGTGCTTCACACTCAAGAAGCACAAGGAGGGGCTTGGGAGAGGACTCGGCATGAAGTGCTTGCTGCACAAGTATGAGAGCCAGACTTCAGATCCCCAGACGCCAGGAAAGTACCAGGTAGATATAGGATAGTGGTACACATGTAATTCCAGAGCTTGAAAGGATGAGATGGGGGATCCCTAGAACACGCTGGCTAGCTAGATTGTCATTGAGGTGAGCTCCTGGTTCAAATGAGATACCCTGCCTCGGTGAATAAGGTTCTGAGCGATCAAGAAAGACTTGGTATCAATTTTGGGCCTCCACCCATATACACATACACATGCATACACAACCACACACTTACATGCACTCAGACTCATGCAAACGTGCATATACACATGTACACACACCACACTCACATACACATGCCAAAAATGGACCAATGAATAGTAGTTCTAGTCATAAGACCTCTCCCAAGAAACAGACAAAACATATTATATGCATAGCAAACTGTATTTCATATGCATATTTATAAAAAATATAGAAATATTTTAAGTCATATTTATTTGTATACACACACATCCATACTCTTGCGTGTACACACGTGCATGTGCTACAGTGCACTCATGGAAGTCAGGACAAGTTGTTGGATTTAATTCTCACCTTCTGTGTGGATCCTGAGGCTCAAACTCAGCTCATCAGGTAACTGGTGTCTTTACCACTGAGCTGTCTTGCTGGTCCTTGTGTATTCATTGAGCATATATTGGTTCAAAGGGAAGTTCTCTATGTAAAATACATTCTGTAAGATATCCTCCACGGGCTCACAAGTTTGAATCACATTGTTTATCAGGTAGTAGTAATATTTAGGAAAGCTGTGGAATGTTTAGAAGGTAGAACCTATCTGGGGGAAGTGAGTCCCTGGAGATTTGAGGGATAGACCCACTTCCTACTTTCTTATCCACTCAGATGTGGCAAACCCCTATAGCCAAGCCTCATGTTATTCTTTGTAGGATATCTGGTCTCTACAACAAGAAAAGTAACTAATGCAGTTGGGTCCTTTGTAGAGCAGGCTTCCCGAGCTTTCTCTCACAGCAGATGGCATTGCCAAAGCAAAGACTGCTCACACCCCCACCCCCACCCCCACTCCCACTCCCACTCCCAGCTATACTGCACAGACCAGCTTCTGCCACCCAGAGTCAAAGGCTGCCAGCCAGTTCCCGAGCATCCACCGTGTCCCTCCACTGCCTGAGTTGCCCATTCGCCATTCACCCTTGGGGCTGCCAGGGAGTCTCTCCCTTGGCTCTGTCCCCACGATCCCATGTGGGGTGTCTCCCACATGAATTGGACCTTTGTTCCATCCAACCTGTGTTGAAATTTACGAGCCTGAGACAAAGGCGCTCACTGTGCCCTCGTCTTGGCTGTGCCCAGGATACTAATTACCCAACAACAGCAGTTCATTGCTCTGGGAGCACACGTGGGAGAAGGTAACCAGCTCTGATTAAGGAGCCCCATGGGAGGACGCTGACAATGATCTGTTCATTCTCTCTCTGAAGTTGCTCTGGGGCTGGGAGCGCAGCTCTGGAGTTGACAGTTCTCACTTTGCATGCGCAAGTGTCCTGGGCCTCTCTTCTGTCCCTGTCATCGGGGGTTGCACTGCCTCGGTGTTGCAGGACACTAAGAGAGTTGCCAGACGGGCACCATGCCAGATCAGGCCTTGCATGTACTGGGTTCATACTGTGCAAAGTTGCCTTTTGTATCTGAGCCCTCTTTCTGAGCCAGCTCTACAAGGTTAGTGGACCATCTCCACTAACACCCACATCTCCAAGCAACCAAAAGCCCAGAAGTCCAAACTCAGGAGAAGAGGGAGCTAAATTACAACCCAGATCAAGGGCAAAAGCCACATCCCTGCTTTCAGAATAAACTAGAAAATGCAAGGCTTTTCCTCAGATCACTGTGCTCTGATGAGCACTAGAGTGTTTCAAGAACTCAAGTCACGTGTCAGACAGGTGGCCAGCACAGGTCTAGCATTCGTGTCTCTGAATTCGGAACTTAGAACCATCTAGAACTCACTCATCATTGCCTGGACTTTCCGGGGACATTTCTTCACTGACCATTGACCAGTCTGTAGTGAACAAAAGCATACAATGAATTCTGAGGCACCCCTGAAACCTTGAACTCTGCAAGCCAAATAGAATGGAGTGAATGGAAAGCATCTCTGTGAGCAGACACATCACTATACTTCTGCTGCAAAAGGAAGGCCTTATCCATTCATTTCAACTGGAGACTTCCATTCAATCATGGGTATGGAAGGGAAATGTTCGTCTTTCCCCATCCAATCAAATAACCCCAGGGTACCCCTGAAGATATGAACTTATTACCACTGCAGTATGCTGGTAAGTTATGAAGTCTTCCCTGGTGGAAGAATAGTGGCTCATGTACCTACCTGGAAGTTCACCAGTGGCCCCACAGTGTGAAGGTGAGGTGTGACACAACAGGCCAGGTATGCTGAAATCTATCTAAGAGATTTGGGGCTGGAAGGAAACACTGGCAACACAGACTAAAACTGCAATAAAATAAACACTGCCTAGCCCTCTTCCCTGGCCTGCAGGAAATCGGGCTGCTCTGGACGAAAGTGGGGCAGACAGCCAAATCGATCCTAGCACCCTGTGTAATGCCTCTCTGTAGGTTTTCCTGCAGGTTTGCCCTGACCACAACACAAGGTTTGCTACCGGCAGACAATCCTCTTCTGTATGTGACGGTAGGACAGGGAGGTAGGCGAGGTGCCCGTGAGGGGAAGGTAACCAAGATACGAGGCTGTAGCAAAGAATTAAACCCCTCAGAGTCATGCGGGAGGCACGGGGGTCAAACTTTATTAAGTTTCCAGAGAATAAAGTAGAGGTTAAAGTAATCCTACACAGTCTCTTCCTCCTCTTCACTTTTATTCCAATGACGGCCAAATGGGGCTAGGGAAATGACTCTGTTTGCCTTGCAAGCATAGGAACCTGACTTCAACTCTCAGAAACCACATGAAAAAGCCAGAAAGAGATACCCAGGCTTGCTGACCCAGCCCTGGAGAGGTAAAGCCTGGCAGAGCTCACCCACCTCTCTTCAGAGGAGATGCATCCCTGACTATTCCCCCATGCCATTGCTGGAATGAGGCATTAAAAAAACTGTAGATGCCCCCTTGTCCCCCCCCCCCCATGTGTTCTCTCCTTTAAGCTTCATGGCAAGTCTCTGGTTATCCTGATCAAAAGCATCTGTGCCTATTCTCCAATGGTCACCCACGACACAGAAAAAGAAACAAAGGCATAGCGGAAGTTAGACGGCAGGCTGCCACCACACAGCTGGTCAACAGTAGAGTGAGGATTTGAGCCCAGGTCTCTGAAACTCATAAGCACACTAGCTGCTATTTGTTTAAGTGTTGTTCTGGCACGGGGCGGGGGGGTGGGGGGTGGGAGGGGGCTGAAAAGCCTGCAATGCTCTTGAGTATCTATGCTGATACAGATACTCAAGGTACTAAATAGTGGACATCTTAAGCAAAAAAGGCTTCTCGGTAGAATTGCCAGAGATCTTCAGGGCAGCACTGCCCAGGGGTAACTGGAGGTCATCTATGGGCCTTTTCTAGCTGTGAATATGATGTCATCTCTCTTCTCTTTAAACCAAGCATCTGAACAGGGTACACACAACACACCAGTGTAGAGAACCAATCACAGCTACAGAGGAAGTTATGTTTTAAAGTCTGTGGTCGTTAGTATTAATTATTTCTTGACAGGCTCTAGAATCTCTAGGAGAAATGCCCCCCTGCGTATACCTATGGGCAAGTTATCTTGATTAAGTTAACTGAGGCAGGAAGGCCGGTCTACTGTGGGTGACACCATTCCCTGGGCTAGAAACTCAGACTACACGAAGAGAAGAAAATGTGTCGATCACAGTCATTTATCATTCACCGCTTCTTGGCTGTGGATGTAACATGACCCTGGCATTCTGCAAAGTATAAGTTTTCTCTTTGATGGACTCTAAACTGGAGCAATAAGCTAAAATAAAACATTCCTTCCTGAAGTTGCCTTTGTCACCATAATAAGAAAAGAAAAATAAATAAATTAAGACAAAATCCCAGTATGGGTTGGCAATCTTTACCTTGGAAATCATATTTGATCCCATTCAAAGCATTGCCCGTTGGTTCATGTGTTGCTCAGAGAATGGTGTGGCCTCTACCCATCAAAATGGCAGAGAGCTTCCCATCAGCATTTCAGCTTGTGGTTCTCCTAAACGTAGACTTCTTTACAGCTTGTAGGATCTCATGGGTGGCAATGTCTTCCAAAGGATGATTCAGACCTGGCATCGAAGAGCATAGCAAGCACATATCACAGCTGCCTTTTCTCCCAGCCACCGCCACCCACGAGGACTTTCACAATGAGCCTGTTGCACCAGGAGCCAGGTGCAGCCAGCATTGTTTATCAGCAGGTGTTAGACAAGCCCATGGGAACCTCACTTTCCTGCCAGGCAGCAAAGGCCCTGGTTCCTGCTCTTCTTGGCTTTCTAACTGAATGTCACGGCAGGGCTCTACAAATAGGCTTTCCAAACCCACAAAACCCACAGAAATAAACCAGTGTGGCAAATTTTGCCTCCCTTAGCAGAAGTACTCCTTGTTCAGTAGGTACTGTAATTGCTTTCATAAAGTAATGTTTGCTGTGAGCCAAGTCCCTAGACCACCACCAAAGAAGACACTGGAAAAGGTCTCTGCCAGCCTCGCTTCAGTCAGTGAGAACTGCTATAGATCCATCCATCCTCTCTGCCTGTATTCTTCATGAAACTGGGCGCTATAGATCCATCCATCCTCTCTCTGCCTGTATTCTTCATGAAACTGGGCACGGTGTGTTCATCTTCTCATTCTCAGGTGTCTGTTACATGTTTGCCATGACTGTACATATTTTTTGACACTAGAATAACTCCTTGCCATTGTGCAAGGTATACCTTTATTGCCTTCGAAGTCCATGTCCATCCCTGAAGAGTTAGCAGTTCTTTCTTCATTGTTTTTAGTTTCCGTGTTTAAATGCTAACTTTTTATTATTGTTTCCTTTGGTGGTGTTTTTTTAAAAAAATAACAATAATTTTTTTTTCAGTTCACCAAAGGGCTTTGTTTTCAATGTTGATAATTTGAGAACTAGCAGGCAGAGTGGTGCGGAGAGCTGAGACTACAGAGGCAGGCAGATGTCTGTGAACTGGAGAGAGCTGAGACTACAGAGGCAGGCAGATGTCTGTGAACTGGAGAGAGCTGAGCCTACAGAGGCAGGCAGATGTCTGTGAACTGGAGAGAGCTGAGCCTACAGAGGCAGGCAGATGTCTGTGAACTGGAGAGAGCTGAGACTACAGAGGCAGGCAGATGTCTGTGAACTGGGGGGCAAACTGCTCTACACAGCAAGTTCCAGGACAGACAGCAAGGTCTACACAGTGAGTCCTTCTGTCAAAATTAATTAATTAATTAATTAAATTTGGGGGAATATATACATAAATCCTATAACTTTACCTTATGTAACACTATTGGTGTTTTCCTATGCTTATTTGTAATGTTTTGTAATTTTATATATTTTAACCCAAATTATGATATATATTTGTACACAAGTGTAGTATATATCTTCCTTATTTATCATTGTCTCTTAAGTATCTTACTATCATTAAATAGTTTTTAAAAATGTTTTATTATGTTGGCTCCATAATATTTCATCTAAAAACCATGTGATGATTAACAACCTCCCAATTATTAGACCCACTTCTTTCGTTGCAAATGACTGGAATAAAAAAAACACTGATGAGTAAGTTTTTGCCTCCACACCTGTATGTCTGATGCCGAACATGGAATGGGACAATGATGTGAACTTATTTGAGCTTTTTACCAAGTACTGCTCTCCAGAAGTTCAAAATCATTCTCAGTCCCTGGCAAGGTCTCCAGAAGGGGGGTGGGAGGGGGGGCAGGGAGATTCCCTTCCTTTCCTTGCTGCCCAAATCAAAAACCTTTTCAGATCTTTGCTAATATAACAGGGCAGGAGGAGGGGTGACATTTTATTTGTAATTTGCATTTGCCTAATTACAAACATAGCAGAATGTTTTTGCATTTCAATTGCGACTCCATCTGGAGTTTATTTCGGTGTTTGAAGTGAGAAGAGGTTTTGATTTGAGTTCTCCTCCCCAAGAGCTGATGCCATTTGGAAAGATCCATTGAATGATGACCACTTGTTTCTCCATTGAGTTCTGGAAGGCAGATTATGGTCCAGCAGACCAGTCAGCCACTCCAGATGTCCAGTAGGTTACTATTTTGACAACTGGCCTTGAACTCACTATGTAGTTTGAAAATAGCCTCCCAAGTGCTGGGATTACAGGCATGTGCCACTCACTACACCTGGTTTTATGTGATGCTAAGGAATCCAGCCCAGGGCTTCAAGCATGCTAGGCAAGCACTTGACCAACAGCCTATCACTACAGCCCTATCCCAACTATTTTATTAATGTGCTCTTATACATTTCATAGCCAATAATTATTACTCCCATTGACTGTAGAATCATTTTATAAAGTGTTCTCTCTCTCTCTGTCTCTGTCTGTCTCTGTCTCTCTCTTTCTCTCTCTCTTTCTCTCTCTCACTCACACACACACACACACACACACACACACAATTACCCTGGGAATTTCAGACTAAGACTTATGAAGCTCATTAGCAGGCTTACATCATTGCATCCTGTGACATGTAGTATGTGTCCCATCATCTGAATCTCCCTTTATATCCGTCAATAAAGTTTGGACATTTTTGTGTCAATGCTTCAAGGTATTGTGTGAGTTTTCTTGCTAATGTCATGGCATCCAACTCTTGCTTGGTTGTTTAGACATGAGTGCTAATATTTGTGTGCTTGTCAGAATTGCCTGTTAAATTCATAAGTGAGTGAATTAAGTTTTAACGATTGGATTTCAGCACAGACCGGTTTAGCAAGTCCTTGTGGGATTTAATAGTGTAAGTGATAGGAGATAAATCTCAAACACTCAAAAAAAAAAAAAAAAAAAAAAAAAAAAAAAAAAAAAAAAAAAAAAAAAAAAAAAAAAAAAAAAAAAAAAAAAAAAAAAAAAAAAGAACCAAAAAACTGTTCTCAAATAAATCCCAGTTTTTAATTTAGTCTTAAGATCTGAAAGTTTGCATGCATATCTACATAGCATGCTTATTTATAACTTTCCAATTTGTATAACAGCGAAAGCCTAAGATCAGGGCTGAACCAGCTTTATGAACTTGGATTTTTTTTATTATTTTCTTCAGCAGAGAAACAAGCTTCTCTTTAAAAATTTAAAATAACTCACTAGAAATTTATCTGGCCCTGGTATACAATTGAGAATTAATCCTTTAACTATTTTTACTTTTCTTTCTTGTACATTAGTTTGCTAGAGGGATTATGACTTCAGAGTAATTTCAAAGTTTCCAACAAAATACCCATTTCATAGACATTCCTTTCATCCATAGCATCTGCTCTTTTACAGACTAAACTGTACATCAAATCTACAATCACAGTTGCTCACTTTGGCCAAATTCCTCATCTCTCGCTTTCTGTTGTTTTTCCAAAGTCAACCTATAAGCCAGCCGAATGTATTAGTTGCTTTTCTGTTGCTATGATAAAACACCCTGACCAAGAGCCACCTAAGGAAGAAAGGGTTTGTTTTAGCTCAGGGGTCCTGAGAGACGGAAGTCCTCGGTGACAGGTGGAGGCAAGGCAGAGGCTGGTGATGCTGGTCTAGGTCAGGAAGCACAGAGAGAACAGGAAGTGGGCCAAGGCTATGTGCACTCAATGCCCTCGCCTACTGAAGTACTTCCTCCAGCAAGGCTGCACCTCCTCAGGGGTCTGTAACCCTCCTAAACTGCACCACCATCGGAGGCCAAGCATTCAAGTACTAGAGCCTCTGGGGGCCATTTTTCTTTCACCACCCCTAGGTTTCCTTTGTATTCTAAACTGGAGTGCTCTGCAGTTAGATTCTCCTTTCCTCTCTCTGAGGTATATTCTTGTCCTGTTACTTGTTTTCTTGAACTACTTCATCTATTTTGTTCTTTCAAACGCTTTTTATTCTTTCAGAGTTTCATACATATATACAATGAAATATGATTATATACATGCACCATATATACAGTAAAATATGATCATATATACACCCCACATATACAATGAAATATGATCATATACAAGCCCATGCAGACAATGAAATATGATCATATAATACCCCATATATACAATGCAATATGATCATACACATGGCCCATATATACAATGCAATGTGATCATACACATGCACCATATATACAATGAAGTATAATCATATACATGTCCCATATATACAATGAAATATTATCATACACACGCCCCATTTCTATCCCTCCAAACCCTCCCATATCCTCTTCAGCACTTCCTCATCTTACTCCATGTCTTCTGTTATGCTTTCTATGTTTGTTTGTCTGTTTGTTTTTATAAACTAGTAAGTCTAACTAGTACTGTTCATATTGCATCAGTGTGCAGCCATCCACTGGAGCATCAAAGCCTACCTGTGACTACAGTCCCAAGGAAAACTGGCTCTTCCTCCCCAGCAACTTGCTTCTCAGTAAAGGGTGGGCCTTGGAAATCATCTCCCTCATCTATGGCTAGCTTGATGTGGTGCAGGTCACCCCAGCTGCTGTGAGATCCTGGCTGCAGTAGCCACAGCATACAGTTGCTTTCTCGGGCTTCTGAGTATATGAGAGAAGTGTAGTGGCTGGGCACAGATCCAGAATCTGTTCCTAATTGCTTGCTTAAGCCACAGTCTCCTTGCCTCTGAAATGGGTATAATGGCCTTTGAGATAAGATCCAGGACTCATGTCTGCATAGTGCTATGATATTCTATGCATTCACAAAATATCTCTTATGTAAAAATGTTTAATTTCACAATATAAAGTCACTGTTTTCCACTGGGTACTTTTGCTTTGAAGTGACATTTTCTTTTCCTCCTCTTCTTCCTCTTCCTCTTCTTCCTCCTCTTCCTCCTCTACCCTTCCTTTTCCTTTTCCTTCTTTTCAAGGAAAAAACAAACAAACAAAAATCTTCCTTTCTTTGGGTTTGTATTCACTAATTCAAGTGAACCAGTTGGCAGATGATGGGAGCAGACACAGAGACCCAAATATTAGTCACAAGAGAGCCCAGTTTGGAGGTTTACTTTCAGTTCCTCCACAGAGGGCTCTGAGAATACCTCTCCCCCACCCCCAACTCAGAAGATGGATCAGAGGAATTGTGGGAGCCAAAGGGTGGAATCAGCTAATCAGGGCTCATTAGGCTCACAGGGATGTCACAGAGGTGACAATCACAGAGCCTTTATGGCTGTGCAGTAGGTCCTTTGCATATGTTATAACTGGTGGTTTGGAGTCTCCTAATAGTGGGAGCAGGGCTGTCTTTGACTCTTTTGCCAGCTCTTGGGACCCTTTTCTTCCTTCTGGGTTTTCTCACCGGGCCCTGGTATGAGTTTATGCCTGGTTTTATTACACCTTGTGCCATGTCCAGTTGATGTCCCTGGGAGGCCCACTCTTTTGTAAGGGGAGACAAAGCAGGGGTGGATCTAGAGGGGAGAGGAGGTGGGGGAGGGAACTGGGAGGAATGGATCGAGGGAAAGATGCAGTCGGAATGGATTGTATGAGAAGAGAATAAAATTTTTTTTAAAAAAAAATGCTTATCTTTCTTGAGCTGTGCATTCACTAACTCAAATGAATCAATCTTTGTTCATAGCTTCATTTTCAATGACCCCTACCTGTCAGAGTCTTTCAGTATCAGCAGCCCTGACTAACATCAGACTCACAATCTTGCAATCCTCCTGACTCAGCTTCCTTAATCCTAGCATTCTAGGTGTGTACTACCACAGTCAGCTAAACCTCAAAGGGTTTTGCTTGCCTTGTTTCTTGTCATTGCTATTTTGCTTTGCTTGGGGGTAGCAGGGCTTGAAGGCCAGGGTGTGGACAGTTAGAAAGCACTCCAGCAGACAGAAAACCCAGTCACTGCTTTCCATCTGGCTGCTACTTTTTTACTGTAAGTCTCACTCACTTATTCACAATGTGTGTGTGTGTGTGTGTGTGTGTGTGTGTGTGTGTGTGTGTGTGTGTGTGTTTGTGTGTGTGTGAGTGTGTCTATGTGTGTTGGTGCCACAGCACACGTGTGGAGGTCAGATGACAACTTGCTAGAGCTGGATCTCAGTTTCTACCAAGTGGGATCCAGGTACTGAACTCTTCAATCTTGGCAGCAGCTGTCCTTACCCACTGAGCCACCCTGCCAGCCTCTGACACTCATTTAAGCTGCATTTCCTGTTAATGTAATAAAATTTATCAATCTTAAACTATACTAAGCAGCCTTTGTAAAAGAGTTCAGATGCTTACATGTAATGATTTAGCCATCACACTGTCTTGTGACTGCTGGACCATGTATGCATTCAGCCGTGGGGCTTTGGTGCCAGGCGGTGTGCTCTTACCTGCCTCAGTGAACTATCAGAGCTCTCCCATACACCAGGGTTGTGGACTTCATGCTGGTCATATCCAGAATTCTGCTGGTGGCTGCCTTTGAGGCTTAGCAGTTGTTTGTTCTATTGAGGTGAGATGCACATGTCATAACATTACCTGTCTTAGGGTGCACAGTTTGATGTATGCAACACTTTTCATAGCACGCAATCACCACCGCTGCCCCTTTAAGCCTGATGAAGAACATCATCCCTTTTTCATCTACGTATCCAGGTGTGTGCTTCCCAGAGTCCTGGGTGGGGCAGGGTGCATCTGGCTCCTTTTCTCTAAGGTATTTCTCAAGAAAAGCTGAGCTTTGAGACAAACATAAAAATTGCCAATGATGTAGCTCGGTAATAGAGTATTTCCCTGGCATGCTCAAAGCCCTGGGTGCAGTCCCCAGCACCTCCAAATATGGAGAATAATATAAAAAAAAATAAGAGGGAATACTGGTAAATAGGATGAAATTTCTTTAAACTCTTTCAAACATATGTTTATTATCAGCATTCTATTTATTATTTATTTACCTTTGCATTTTGTTTTTGAGTCAGAATCTTATGTGACCCTGGTTGGTCTGGAATTGATGACTTAAACCATGAATTCACTGTCCTTCTACCTAAGCCCCCAGTGCTTGGATTACGGTGTATGCCATCATATCTGTATAACACACGATTCTGAGACTCGAAACCTGTATTTAATTATCTTTCAGGAAGTCAAGACTTAAATTGTGTCCCTCACATGCATATGACAAAGCCCTCACTCCTAGAACCCCAAAATGCACTATGTCTCTTGGAGTTAGAACCTCTGGAGAGGTAATTGGGTTTAACTGAGTTCAAAGCCCCACTTCTGTATGCACAGGATTCACCAGCATGAATCCTAACTCAACATGACTGGTATTTTTACAGGAAGAAATCAGGACCCAGATACACACAGAAGGACAACATAGGGAGAAGACAGCCGCCGTCTATAGAACATAGAACGAAGCCTCAGAGAAAGCCAACCTTGCCTCTAAATGATGAGATGGTTCCTGCTGTTTCAGACACTCCATCGGTGATGCCAATGAACACTTATGCCAATCACCTTTATACATCATGGCTACCAGTACCATAGCTATGTGTTCCAATGGATGCTTTCGAGTGTGCAAGCACACATGTGTGCAAACACACACACACACACACACACACACACACACACACACACACGTCACCCAGCCTACTTATCAAGCAACCCCGTTTTGACTACCTCCCTACATTTGTGTTCTCCTTTCAATACATTTTGGCTTCTGAGCCATTTGTAAGATGAGACACATAGATCCGTTTCCATGGTGATCATTGACTGCATATCCCCATACCAAGATCATAGTTTGGAATACATTAGGTGCACCAACAATTCACTAAAATGAAGAGTGCTTGATAAATCAAAGAGATCCTGACTTGCTCCCTGGATTGTTTTCAAAATAGCACTGTGACTTAATTTTTTGGTTAATGCTACTGATTCTATTTCCACCTAACAGATTTTTCTTCTTTCTTAAGCTGTTCCACTTTTTGCCCCTTGGCCTGTATTTTGAAATGTCTGCCTAATGTTGATTCTTACAGCAATGCCCACAAAAGTCTTTCTTGCAAGCAGCGAGCAAGCAGAGTTTGAGAATGGCTGGGTGTGCTCTGTTACTGTCCCTGACAAAATCCACCTATCGTGAAAATAAATATTCTTTCCTGGAACCCCGTGCCCTACAGCTATTCAACTGTCATGATTTGTTTCAAATAAATGAATCCAGCCAGGAAGGATTAATAGGTAGTTTACCACCTACACAAGCTTAAATATTTCATCAAAACATATCCCACATAGCCCTCACTCTCAGACCCTGTAGATAATTAAAATCACACAAAAGCACTGGGCTGTATGTGCTACAGGTAATTTGCAGGGGGAAAAGTAATTATTCTGACAATTAGAGCCAGAGCAGCGGACCCCTTGTCAAAGGCCAGAGATGCCTGTGGATGCTTCTGCGTCACCTTTTAAGAGCTTAATTAATTTGATCACTGATAAGTCTCGAAACAACTCTGGGAACCCACCTGTTAGTAAAATGATGGAGGATATCTGTGTGTATGAGTGTGTGTGAGTGTGTGTGTGCGAGTGTATGTGTTAGAGATTAAAAAAAAAAATCTAGATGCTTTTGCACCTAGGCTCATTTCCATTTTGCGAATTCTATATTCCCTCTTCTGCAGCCTCCCAAAGCTAGTCTCAGTACATTGATACTTCTATAAATCAAGTTCATCGTATTAGGGTCAAGGCCATGCATGGCACCCTACAGTTGGGCCAACATATATACCCAGACCATTTCCTACCTTGGAGCCACTGGCCCTGACTGCAGCTTTACATACTTTGTTCAGTCCACACCAAACAAGTACTTTCCATTATAGAAATGCAATCTATCTAGCAACAGTAGGTAGGGTCTGCAAACCACACTGTACCTGACCCCACTTCAGGGTTCCAACCACATATGGTCTCTCCACCGAGCCCTGTCAATCAACATTTCTCACAGCTGTCCGGAAGGGAGATATAAATAACTCTTCACTTTGGCAAACCTCCTTTAACCTCGCCCCTCCGTCACCCCACCCCCTCCCCACCCCCACCCCCTACAGCTCCATCGAGCAATATTCTGGGCAGCAGGACTAGCTTTTCCACCCATGGGTTCAGAAGACAAAATAGCATCTAGCTACCAAACTTCTGCACTCCCCCCTAACCCCACAGTACACGGCTAGTCTGAACAAACTGGGGCTAGTCTGATCTTCTTTGTCTTTCTCCTTCTCCTGCTTTAACTACCATTCCAAAACTTACCATTGAAATGCTATTACATACTGACTCTACCTGCCAAGGGGGGGTGGGGGGAGCAGGGGACTTGTAAGCAGAGAGTCACATTTAAGGAGTGCCAGGGAAGTGCCCAGCAGCCCGTGACACTCCCACTTAAATGTTACAGTTCTGAGAAGGAGAATGATTACCCCTATTTTGGGCACATTAACCACTAGATCTACAGACTCGAGGAAAGCCGTTGTCACACTGCTGAAAATCGAGATGGTCCCCAAGGATTCTAGAGAGACAGGACTCTGTCCACTCTTTCAGTCCTCCTGGAACCCCAGGATAACAGGTCCGGGCAAGCAGAGCTGCTGGGGCAGCCCCAGTGTTCTGACCAAGGCGCCAACAGGAACAAAGGCTACAAAAGCAGTCTGGTGGCCTCTGTGATTATTTTTCCTGTTGAAGAGCACTCTCCTTTCTCACTAGTGTTTCCCTGAAACTGATTGATACACTCAGAGGGGGAGGCGAAGGAGGAAACCATGAGAAAACTTCTCCTCTCAGAATTGAGAGCATCCAGTGAGATCCTCTGCCAACGTGCCAAACCCCCTCCCCACCCTAATGCTCTCCGCACTGAATGGCTGCATGGGGCAGGAAGCAAACATGCCAAACACTGTTCTCAGCTGAACACTCACTCCCCAGGCAGGCTCCAGCTTCCCATGTCAATACAGAGGCCTCTGTGCTTTCTGAAGCCCCAGCCTTGATGAATGTGAGAAAAACAAACATTTGTCCCAGGCTTTGGGAATGAAGAAAGGAGACTTGGAGAGAGCACCCCCCCCAACCCTCCCCGCCCCCCAAAGGCAGGCTTGGGAAACCCCAAGGGTCTAATTGAAAGGGTTTTAAATAGTAAATATGAAATCTAAACCCAGATGGTTCTTTTGCAAAGGAAACAAACCATTCATTAAGCCAATTCTTCCCTATAGCTTCACCTTAAACACAAGAAGCAAACCCTCCCCCACGGCTATCTGGCTGCCAAATCTCATTTTGATCATTTGGCTGAGCAGGAAAAGAACAAGGCAGGGGGGTCAGAGAGAGAGAGAGAGAGAGAGAGAGAGAGAGAGAGATTTCTTCCTGACTTGCTATTTGTGATGAAGTGTTGCTTGGTCCTTCTGGACCCTGTGTGTCTTTTCCAAGCTACCTCTGAAAAGGAAGCAAAAGCCCCAAAGCCCCAAAATTGGACCAACTGGGGTGAACTAACTCAGAATATAGTAACAGGGCAAAATGGAGACCTGAGGGCAGAGGAAGTCAAGATAACCATAGCTCCCTCAAGTTGATCACAGTGTTAGTGTTCCAATGGATGAGAAAAAGGGAGCTGGGGCAGGAAAGCTCGACTGAGAAGACAGACCTGGAGTCTTGGAGAGCCCCACCAGGATGAGACATACCCGCCCATCCTGACTGTCAGCTAGCATTGACTCGCTTCTACAGTGGGAGACCACTGGGAAGAGGGACGCAGTGTAGACAGACATGGGCTTCACCAAACTTCAGCTCTCTTACTGTTGACTACACCATACCTAAGGACACTCAGGTACCCCCATGTTTCGCCAAGCTTGGACACCATACACTGTCAGAAACACTATTGTCTTCGAGAACATCAGAACTAAAAATAAATGCTCCCATTGAGGCCATGCCACACCATCAATTTCAAGAAGCATGCTGATTTCCGAGATGTTAATATGAAAGAAAATAAAGACCATCTCAACATCAGGGAAATATATGAATAGGTGACATTTACTGGGAACGCAGTCAGTGCCAGGCTCGTTGCCAGACACTTCCCATGGATTAGCTCCTTCGCTCCCCACAGCTATAATTATCCTCATTTCTCAAATGAGGAAAGCAGGTCTTCAAGAGTTGAATTAACTTGCCCAATATTACACTGTGTCGCCAGGGTGTTCATTCAGGCCTATCGAAATCCACAGCCCAGGGATTTGTGATTGGGAGAGAGTTCTCCCGAATCACTTCGATGAATCTTGAAAATATATGCATTCAGGGCACCCTTCCCTGTTTCTGCTCCTGGGAGTCTGCAGCGCTGTCCACATTTCACAAGCATCCAGCTCATTTCCACTCATGGGCCAGGAAAGGACCATGCTGGAAGGAGCCTCTCTCTGCCTACTGATATTCATGAACTTTGGAGTTCAGATGATTGGGAATACTCTAGTTGAGTGTTATCTTCTTAGCCCTGTCTCCTGGGCCTCAGTATTACCCAGGAAATCACAAATACTGCAGTATTCAGTGGTGCTGAAAGATACAAAGTTCCTCTTAAAATCCTGATCAGTTTGTCACAGGACAATTCTAAGCCTCAGATGGTAGGGGAGTGGGTGTCAATCACAGCTTCACTAGACTAGTTTTGCAGCCCTGAATTTCTCTAACCCTCTCTACTCATCTGCATCGTGAAGGCTACTAGTAACCCCACCCCTTGAGGGCTGCTGCTCAGGACAACATTCGAGATCTCAGGCATAAGCCTGACAGTTATTAAGAAAGTCACACATGTAAGTTCTCTTCATTTCTCAAAACAAACATGGCATTTTTGCAAGGAAGATAAAGATACTAAGAAATCAACAACTTGGAAACGAGTGGGTGATCTTCAATGAACAGCTCTTAAGCACCCAGCAGTTTAGGGACATCAGTTCCAGATGGCTGGAGTTTGTGTTCTGCCAATAGGACCTTAAACATGTCTCTAATCCCATGGGGAAAAATAGGAAGGACTTTAAAAGAACCATAAAAGATGACTGGATATACTGGCTAGTCCACATTCTGGGTCATCACCTTGG
Organism: Mus minutoides; assembly: GCA_902729485.2. NCBI lineage: Eukaryota > Metazoa > Chordata > Mammalia > Rodentia > Muridae > Mus > Mus minutoides. Next base: position 81,677 of record LR749537.1, read on the forward strand.
ATTGACTTCAGCTACTTTACAATTCCCAGTATTATAGAAAACTTAGAGTAATGTAGTCTCCGCCCTTCTCCTTGTCATGTAGACACAGTTGGTCGTGAGCAGAGGGCATGCTGGCTGCTCTGTGGCGTCTGAAGGCCTGCACACACTCTGGCTTTGGGCCTCTTTAGACGGGGCTATAACCTTGCACTACCGCATCCTACCTGTTCTCTCATTAGTTGATGCATTCACGTGAAATCTCTGGTCTGTGTTTACTTTATAGTAATTAGCATGAAAGATAAAATTTTACCTTCTGGAAACACTGGCACTTCAACAGTAAGCCTCCTTTTGTCATAGGTATGATAATAAGATGATAAAAATGATTTTTAAAATCCCATCCCATTATATCCCATCCAAAAGATGAATGGAATATGCAAACAAGAGCATGGTAGGATGTTCCAGCACCTTATAACTTCTCAAAAACCTTACTAAGCAAGTCAGTTATGCTGCGAAATTGAATTAATTACTGAATAGAGAGCTTTCAATCTAAGTTAGCCTCCATGTTTGCCCATTAGTCATCACAGGATTACATGATCACAGATCAAGTAAATGAATAAGTGAAATAAAATAAAAATTGAAGAATGCTCGGTACGGTGGTACATGCCCTTAGTCCTAGCACTCAGAAGGCAGAGGCAGGTAGATCTCAGTGTTCTCTGAGCCAGGGTGGTCTGCATAGTGATTTCCAGGACAGTCAGAGCTATATAGTGAAACTTTGTCTAAAATAAAATAAAATAAAATAAAATAAAATAAAATAAAATAACAGAGATACAATAGCTGGGATTATTTGAAAATTTGGATTTAAGAAAGCCTAGGTTTTTGGGTGGGGGTTATGGACACACATATATCTGTGATTGTGATTTTTATATTGGTTACATATCAATATACATTCCACTAAATAAATTATCACTAGTTCATATAATAAAAATAATTGCATTGACATTTTAAACCATTTCTCACCCCATACAGGGACGTCAAAATACTATGCACCTGAACAACTTTGTGGAACACTAATCTGGGGGTTCACCAGAGCAGAAGACAGGGAATCAAAAGTATTTATAAGCACGGGATTGACTAATTGCAGCCCACAGAGTTCAGAAGTCTTACAATGGAGAAACAGAGAAAGAATACCAACGGCTCACCCTGCTATGTAGTTCCCATGCCATCAGGAAGCTGCGTTTAGTGAGCCTAGGAAGCTCAGAGCTCTAGAGAGGAGGGGAGGGAAAGAGGGAGAGAGGGATGGAGGGAAGGACAGAGGGAAGGAGAGAGAGAAGAGGGAGGGAATGGGGAAGAAGGAAGGGAGGCTTTCACCCATACAGGAAGAATACGACAAAGAGAAGTAAGCAGGAGCATATCCCACACCATGGAGAAGCACCAACAGACTGCACTAGAAAGGGTACCAGCAGAGAAACTTGGTATCAGACAGAGAAAGGGACCAACCCAGGACAAAGTCAGAGGTGGAAAGCTGTTGGAGCAAAGAGGGAGAGCATCTATTTCTGTTGTCACACTGATAAGAGATGTCAAAGAGCTGAAAGGGTAGCTCAGGACCATGTCAGAAGGAGCCCTTTGAGCCCAGAGCCCACCGCCTACGTAGGTTGATACAACAGTCCCCATTATGAAGATGAAACATAAGACCAGACAAATCTATGTAAAAGTTGATGTGCTATAAAGTTAATGTATTTTTATACAAATCTATGTACAAGCTTATTATTATAGAGTTTATGTATTGTTATACATGTTTATGTATTTTGTAATCTGGGCTCTCAAAATCTGTACTTCCATTAACCATAAAATATTGTAAAAACTTAAGAAATATAAGGGACCAGAAGAAAAAGAACAACAAAAATAAACAAACAAACAAACTAGAAACAAACTTCCAAACCACATCTCAGTCTTGGAAAAAGTGTTTCTGGTTCCCGGGAAATAGATTAGTTTCCCGGCCAGTCACAGAAGCACAAAAGTCCTTCTAGCTGTTACAGCATGGCCTCTGCTAACAAATAAGGGGTTATAGACACATCCTATGTCTTGCTACGCAGTTGGCTTTTATTTCCCCCAAAGCTGTTCTTTGCCAGGGAAACAGTCGCCTCTCTCTCTCTTTCTCTCCAGTTCTGTCACCCCATATTGAGCTGGTTCTGTACTGGTTAAGTATCAGAGCAGCCATTGGAAGACCTTCTTGAAACTGTTGGAGATATTTACTCATCCTGAGTTCTGGTCATGGCTTCAAAGAGTCTTGCAAGAGATTAGGAGAGTTTCTTTGATTAATAATTCCATCTTGTGGTCCATATTGAGCACTTTCCCAGGAAGGAGGATTTGACCCAACAGGTACACAAGCAGTTCTGTGAACGTGAATGTTTGAACAGTGTGACATGATGGTGGCGCCTGAAGGACCTGACAGGCAGACCCTACCGACCCTCCACATACTCTCCCCAGCTGAAGATGAAGCACAGAGAGACATGGCTTTTCCCACTTTCTCTCTCTCCGGCTGTGAGAGACCAGTCTGTAGACTACCCAGCCTCAAAGGCTGGTTGTCGGCATGGGAGCCTGCAGTCAGTCACCATTCATCAGAATTCCACCACCCAGACTCACAATGGACACTTTTTATTCAAATATAATTTCTATTTTAAGAAAAATTTCTTTTATAACATGGTATTTCCCCAGCTATTCCGTGCATATCTCCCCCCATTCACAGATACAATGGCGCATTACCCTTTTCTTTTTAGAATACATTTTGTGTTACATGTACAAAAACCAACACTCCCCCCTCCAAAAAAAGTGGAAATGCCCAACACAGCAATCCTATTTGTACAGATATTTCTTCCTAAGAAAATAATTACTCAAGTGTGTGCAGAGCTCTGCCCAGGGCTGTTTGCCCCAGTTGATACACAGATATTTTGCCTACATCTCTGTCTGTACAGCACTCCCATGCTGGTGCCTTCGAAGGCCAGAAAAAGNAGAGCAGGTCCCCTGGAATGACAGTTACAAATGGTTGTGAGCCACCACACGGGTTCTGGGATTGAACCCAAGTCCTGTGGTAGAAGAGCCAATGCTCTTAAACACTGACCCTTCTCCAGCTTTACATTGCAGTTTTCAATGACTACATACTACTTCTCCCAACAGTACACCATCATACTGTTTAAATCCTCCACCAAGAACTGGAATACTTGTAATCAAGCCATATTGCAAACGTCAACTGGGACAAACAGCCTTGGGCAGAACTCTTCACACACTTGAGCAATTATTTTCTTAGGAAGAAATAGCTATATAAGCAGGATTGCTGTGTTGGATATTTCCACGTTGGGGGTCCTTTGGGGTTTGGGCTTTTTTTTCCTCCTCTCCCCCCACCCCACAGGGTGTCTCTACACAACCTTGGCTGTCTTGGAACTCATTATGTAAACAGACCAGCCTGGCTTCAAACTCCCAGAGATCCACTTGCCTCTGCACCCTAGCACTGGGATTAAAGGCATGTGCCACCTAGCTAGGGACACTTGCACTTTTTCTAAGGGTGTCAATCTATCTAATCAAAGAGCCAGAAACCTTAAGAAGACATCTGTCTTCCACGCCCTTAGCAACTCTGGGTATTGCAAAATATCCCACTACCTTACACATTCCTAATAATCCAGGGTCCTTCTACTTCCTCCCAACTGACACCAGCCTGCACAGAGAAGCCCTGTTGGGACAGGGACTGGCTAAACACTGAGACCATTCTGAATATCCAGAGTTTCTGGGGTTGGGAGAGAGAAAATACAAAGACCCCCAGGGAATCATCTCTCTCAGACTGGAGGCTGGCGAAACGCTAAGAAAGAAGAAGCCAAGGGTGTGAGGACCGCCTCCTTCTCACTCCCAGGTGCAAAGCCTTTCTTCTGTTCCCCATCCTCCACCTCAAACAACCTCTGTGGGTGAAAGGCAGCCCACAAGAAAGAGGAAAGCAAAGAGAGGTGCTTGGAAGGAACAGCCCAGGCCCACGGGTTAGAAGGGCATTCTGTTCCCACCAGGGACCCCCTTTCAGCTGCATACTGCTGTATTTGACATTTCAATGCCAGCCTGGGGAGGGAGACTGGAGGGAGACCAGAGTGTGAAGAGAGGCCCAGACTGGAAACCTAAATAAAGCCAGGAATAAAAAATAAAAATAAAAAAAAAAGAAGAAGAAGAAAAAAGAAGAAAAAAAGAAAGAAAGAAAGAAAGAAAGAAAAAGAAAAAAATCAGCATGGCTTTAATTCAGCTATTTGTTCTAGCTGTTTCCCTTCAGCAGACTGTGACATTCAGAAGCAAAGGGGATTCTCTCTCTCTCTCTCTCTCTCTCTCTCTCTCTCTCTCTCCCTCTCCCTCCCTCTCTCTCTCCTCTTTGACATTTAAGAACAATGTGCACTTGGGTGCGTTGAAAGGCAGGAATGGGTGGAGGCAGTCAGAAAAGGAAAAATGTTCCTAGAAAAGATGACCCTCCTGGACGGGACCCTGAGCATTGTCTTCCTTGGGAAGGCCCCGGAAGTGATTTCTTTTAATCCCGTTGGAGAGGAAGGATGAAAGGAACTCAGATTTGGAAAACAAAACCATGCAGTCTCAAAACCTAAGAAAGAGTGTTGCAAAGAAGCCCAGAGCGGTACTGAACCAGGGTTCTGGAGGCTGACCTAAGGAGGAGGGCTTCGACTTATGGTGAGCAGAGCAAAGCTTCTCTCTCCACCCAGTCCTTCCTAGTCCTTCCCTGTGGGATGACAGCTCTCAGGGACCCACCCAATGAGATTCCTCCCCAGTTTGCCTCTGGATTCACCAGTACAACCCAATTTGCAAATGAGAAAATAGAGGTCCAGGAAGATGAAGTGGGAAGCTAAGATCCCAGGTGATTGGCAAGTCCACTGGGACTAACTCTTAAGAAAGGATGCCTTTAACCCCAGAATTCAGGAGTTAGAGGCAGACAGACTTCTGTGAGTCCCATAAGAGCCAGGGCTACACAGAGAAACCCTGTGGGGTGGGGTGGGGGAGTGGGGAGACAGACAGACAGACAGACAGACAGACAGACAGACAAAAATACAGACAGAAAGGAGATAATAGTAAGTGAATACTATTCTACTCCTGAGAGCAGATTATTAGAATTCTGATCTAGTTTGTTCTAATTTCATTTCTGCTGTGATAAAATACCCTAACAAAAGGCAGGTTAAGGGGGAAAGTATTTGTTTTACCTCACAATCTCAGGATATATACAGTCCGCCATAGCAGAGTGCTATGTCTGGGCAGGGGAAATTTAAAACACCTCATATGCATAGCCCAGGGCAGAAAGAGATAGATGTATGCATGCTTGTCCACACTCAGATCACTCTCTCTCTCTGTTAAATTGTCCAGGATCAGTGCCCCCCACCATGAGCCAGGTCTTCCCTAGCTTATGATTACAACAATTAATCAATTACATCAATTAATGCAATCAAGACAATCTCCCACAGACAAGCCCCCACCTGATCCAGACAATCCCTCATTAAGGCACTCTTCCCAGTTGATTCTAGGCTGTGTCAAGTTGAGCTAACCACGCCACAGGCCTAGAACCTGAGTCCCTTGTCTCTCGTATAAAGAGCATCTTACCTCCTTACCCTGCTTCCTCTTCTGTTGTGCAAGACCTAGCCATGCAGCTCCATGTGTCACACAGCCACCCAGCAGGGTGCTATTCTCCACCCACAGTAGAATAGGACAGATTGCTGGGGACCCAGATGAAGGGTGCTCTGAAGAAGACAAGGGACGAGTGCCACTCAGGCTGGAGCAGTGTAATGAGCATAGGAAAAAAATGCTTTTAGACACATAAGAATAGCTTAGTCAGGAATCCCACTACACCCAAGGCTGCATCAGATACCCAGAACTCAGTGACATCACTCATTTCAAATAACCAGACACGGTCCTAGAACCCCATGACACCCACTAGACCTCTTATAAGTAAAAGAAAAGACAGAGAGACTCTTCAAAGTTTATGAAATAAATGCTTAGCTCCACACAGCTGGAGAGACTCCACTTTTATCTTCCCTGCAGCTAGAGAGTTTCTTAGAGACTGGCTAAGTTATGTTGCACAGGTAAGCAGCCTTGGAAAGACGGATTTAGGACTGTAGTGAAGAATTTAAAGTATAAACCTTGAGTGATGACCCTCAGTGTAACAACATATAACTTCCATTATACCAATTACGTACATCTACCTCCTTGCTCCGATGGGCAGGAAGTGGGTAGGGTTGGAATTTAGGGGAAAATACTACCTGGGAAACTGGCTTTTCCCTTCATACGTCTGCACTCTTATTAATAAGAGGGTTAGAAATAGACTTAGAAGCAAGCGCCAGGGAAATATTACTAAACTTTGAGAGAAAAACGACGACACAGGCAAGCCATAAATCTTTGCAGTGGACAGAAGAAGGGAGATGGGGGGAAGAGAGAAAGCCAGCATGTTCAACAATTGAGGTCTGTGAGTAGCTGTGTACACTCAAGAGAGTAGGCTCTGTACCTCCCCAGGGGCAGCACAGAAGAGCCTATCCCAAGGGCACGAGAGCAGGAGAGCTGTCTCTGCCCCTTACTGGTTTCAGCCAGGACAGTACTGGAGAGCTCAACCTGGTGGGTGTGGGTGCGGGTGCAGGAGGGCTGTTGAACTGACCAACTCAACTACCACCCAGACCCAGATCCAACGCTTTGAGTTGTTCCACCCCAACATCTACTCCATCTATGAACTGCTGGAGCCTGTGAAGGGGCTGCTCCTGCAGATCCAAAGCTGCAGGACCTCCATGACACAGGGCAAAGAGAGGATATCTAAGAGGAGTCCTGGTGAGGATCCAGTATTGATAGTGTAACAGGAGCCAGAGGCCTTGAACCAGACCAATGACTCATCGCACTGAACATTCGCAGGTAAAGATGTGTGGACAAGAGGGTGCACTGTGGGACATGCTGTCATACACTACAGCTTCCACAATGACTTTTTTTTTCCTTTTGAGGGAGAGGGTGGGTAGAAGGGACAGGGAACTGAGTGGGCTTGGGGTTCATGATGTAAAATTCACAAAGAATCAATATAAAAGTTAAGTAATAAATGAAAGGAGACCCAGCTCACTGAGGGTGGTCCCCACCCTAGGCAGGGGGTACTAGGTGCTATAAGAAAGCAGACTGAACAAGCCATAAGGAACAAGTCAATAAGCAGCACTCCTCCATGGTCTCTGCCTTCAGCCCAGAGGCTCTTCCCAGGCTTCCATGGGTGATAGACTTATAAGCCATAAGGTAAAATTCCCACCCACTCCCCCCAACCCCAAAGTTGCTTTTGGTCATGTGTTTTATCACAGCAATAGAAACCCCAAGACAGATTGCAATTATCTAATCTTTAGAGCAGATCAGAACATCATGTCTCCACCCAGGGCCAGAGATATTCCTTTCTTTTGTGCAGGAGACCTACAGAGATAGTTGTAAAGCTCTTCTTTCTATTGTCACCAGGGAAATAGGAAGGGTTCAGAGCTATGAGGGAGGGTTTTATCCTCAAAGGTCTCCAAGGTTACTAACCCCTGTCCCATCCTCTTAATAAGAGTTGAGACGCTAAGGAGATGGGCTGAAATTGGGGACCAGAAGGAATTAGGGTCTCTACTTTTGGTAACTTTCAGGCCTTAGAGGAACATCAAAAGTATCCACCCTAGGGTAGCTAGATTATATCAGGACCGAGTGAGTGACAATTAACTGTAAATGAGGAGAGATAATAAAATTACGACATGAGGTCCAAAAATTACTAGCATCACTGCTAAAATTTTAATAGGTAAAACCAGAAAGAAACTAGAGCCCCAAATACTTCCAGCATTTCTGACTCTTGGCCAAGACAGAACCAAAGATAATTACAGCTTCTGGCCAAAGCACAATTACAAGCGCCCTACTGATAAACTATCTGGCTAGTTTCACTTCCCTAACCCTAAGGACACATTGGACACCTGGCCATGTGATCCTGATCTGGAGATATGGTTGCTTAATGGAGTCCAAGCTGTTAGGTACGAGGTCTGGTAAAAAGCTGAACAGGCACCATAGAGGACGTGACTTCTGCCTAGCTCTCCCAGACTCACAACTATGACTTCTAGGCCACAGGTCACACCTGGAGTCTTGAGAACCAGCCTAGGGCCAAAGGCAAGGAAAAACAGCATTCTCAAGTCACCTTAAGGGACATGAGAGTCCTGAAGACATATATTTTTAAAGATATGACCTTACTCTCTACTTCAAGCTGGTGAAGTGAGACATGGATTATATAAATTCATGTCTAGACTCTCCTCACCGTATCTTAAATCCCTCTCGGCTCCATGTATGACCAGAGAGGACCAGGCTGAACTTTTTAAAATCTTTTCTCATACTAGAAAATATTATGTAATGGAATAGGCCCTTTTAAGAATAAACTTTAACTTGCCGAAAGGGTTGGTATTTAGAGAAAACTTGCAACAACAGTATGAAGAATCCCTTTATACCCACTTTGAGTTGAGTTCCCCATCGTTTTCTGCTTCCCGATCCATCTTTTGTTAGTGTGGCACATGTACTACAGTTAATGAATTAATGTCAATGCTTAATTATCGACTAAATCCTTCATTCAGATCGCCTCAGTTCAGACCAAATGCTGTTTTCCTCTTCCATTTTTAAACATAGGCTGAAATTAGGTTTTAAGAAGTGGGTGTTAGTGAATGTCGGGGATTTCTGAATTACATTCCTCAAGAACAGAGGGTCTGGGGAGGAACCATAAAGGTTGGGAGATGTTACATTAATTAAGTATGTCCTAGGAGGCCTCCATACAGGAGGACTTAAAAGATGAACTATAACCTAATTTAGTTCATAAGCTAAGTAAATCTTTTGCTCAAGTATATACGTTTGTAACAAATAGCTGAGTCCCAGCCAATGACAGAATCCACGTTTCAATCAATCACAAGTGACCAGTTGTTCAAAGCATGCTCTAAAGTGGCAAATATTGATCTAGAACCAATCCCTTCACCATTTCCAATTTCAATCCCATAGTTACTTTCTAGAAATACTGCAAACCTGAGTCTGTTGGAGCTATTCTGGTACTGAAGCCTACCTGATTCTGGACTCAGGAAGGAAAGCCAATTAAGATCTTTAAATGTTTTGGTTTTGTCTTTTAGCAAAGGAAGGGAAGGTGGTAGCCATGTTCCTGTGTCCAGACCTGCATCACTTGGGGCAGCATGTCTTTTGTTTGTTTGGTTTTTTACTTTTGTTTAGGGTATCCATAGAAAAATTGACTTGAGGAAAAATAATTTTGCTTATAAAAAAGAAGCCTCAAGCAGTCTGGAAGTGAAGCTATGTGTCTTGGGTTATTTTTAAGTTGCTGTGATAAGACACTATGACCTAGGTAACTTAAGAGAACAAAGACCTTATCGGTCTTGCAATTTCAGAAGGTCAGGGTCCATGATCATCATAGCTGGGAGCATGGCAGCAGGCAGGCAGGCAAGCAGGCAGGCATGGTGCTGGAACAATAGCTGAGCTCTTACATCTTGAGAGAACAATCTCAAGGCAGAGAGAGACATTGGAGATAGTGTGAGCTTTTGAAACTTCAAAACCCATCCTTAGTAACACACCTCCAACACGGCCATGCCTCATAACCCTTTCCAAACAGTTCTTCCAACTGGGGACCAAGGAGTCAAACATATTAGTTTATGGGGACTGCTGTCATTAAAACCATCGTACCATGGTACCTGGGTTGACTGAGAAGGCTTCTGCCACTTACAGAAAGTGTCTGCCTGCTAGACACCACATTACAAGATTAGCAGTTATAGTAAGAAAGGAAACCAGGCATAATGGCACATACCTTTATTCCCAGCACTCAGGAGGCAAAGGCAGGTGGATCTCTGTGAGTTCGAGGCCAAACTGGTCTACATGGTGAATTACAGTACAGCCAGGGCTACATAGTAAGATCCCATCTCTAATGCCACCCCTCCCCTTACCAAATCATAAAATAAAAAGGATAAAATAATATTCTGTAAGAAAATTACTTCTGTGGTTTTATATTTCCTAGTTTCCCCTATAAAACATAAAATAGATTAAATCCAAAAGAAACTCATCTTCAAGGTGCAAGTTCAGATCAACCACCATAGACAGAGTAAGTATAAAGAATTGTCTCATTTCTGATCCAGCCAAGTGACCTGAAAACCTTGCTAGCTGGGCAAGTGCTAAATGCCTCAGTCACTCAGCTCTGTGCTCTGAAGACCCAGCAACACTGGTCCCCCCACCTCCGAATGTCCCGCATGATTTTCAGAAGTGCTCATCTTGAGATGCTGCCGCTGATGAACCCAGTCAGGTGTTCTACTAAGAATGACCCCTTCTTGGCTTCCTTAAAGAAAACCATTCCTTAAAGAATGCTTTTCTCAGCCTTTTGTGCATAGTGACAGCTGGTTGGCTCCCAGTTTTCCCGTCCTTCTAAATCAATGCTTTTAATAGATGATTTGGAGAGCAATTAGCCAAATACACTAGACTCTTCTCTCTCTAGGGGAGAGTCTATATGACTTACTGGGGGTTGGGGGGTGGATTTTCTAAGCAGCCAGATTGAGGCTTTAACCCCAGCATAAACATGACCAAGGTATTACTTCTGAGCCTCCATTTCTGCATGTAGAGAACAGTAGTGATCTGGGCCACCTCCATCAGCCATTGCATGGAAGAGTATGCTGGTGTCTGGCCCAAGTGCATGGGAACACTAATAAGAAACTTGGAGAATGTTTTTACTATGGTTTTGTTTTCTATGTTGGCATGGAAGACAGCATATCACCCATGTTGGACAAGCACTCTACAACTGAGCTGAATCCCAGAACCGGTGATGTTGTCCCTACATACATCATTTACAAACAGTGGTTCTCAGCCTTCCTACTGTTGACAACCCTTTAACCCAGTTCCCCATGATATGCTGACCCGCTGCCCCCCACCATAGAATTATTTCTGTTGCTACTTCAGAACTGTCATTTTTCTACTGTTATGACTTGTAAATATTTTTGGAGGTAGAGATTTGTCAAAATTGTCACAACCCACAGGTTGGGAAGCTCTTATCTGTCAACTCGCCTCTACTACCTTCCTTACAAGAACTCAGAGCACCATTCACAAAGAATACAGTTGCTACTGTCTCCCTTCAGTGGAAGCTGGATACTTCTGATACTTCCTTTGGATCAACTTTGCCAAGAAACAAGTGACCTAGGGAATAAAGTGTTGAGTAATTGTGCAAAGAAGAGGCTATGCCACACTTAGACTTCATTTTCGTGCACAAACTCAGTCCATCTTCTTCATAACTCTAAGCAATAGACACTAGCATCATTATGTGGTTTCCTAACTCGGGGAGTCGATTTCCACTGTGGTTAAGTAGGTGACCCTACCCTAGCTAGCTAGCAATGGGATTCGATCCATCATAGGCAGTCTGACTGCAGGGTTTATCCTCTCACACTCACTCTCTAGAGTACAAAAAAGCTCACTCTTCCAGCATTATGGAAAACAGTGTGCACTGGGCCAAATCTATAAGCCACAGAAAAAGACTCTAGTTGGCTTAAGCAGAAAAGGAATATTCTTAAAATTTCTTAAATTGAAAGTATCTAAAAAAAAGAAGAAGAAAGAAAAGAAAAGTGTAACAGATATAAACAATATCTGAGAAGGTGGGGGATTTCTTGGATTAAAGAACCTAACATATATCAGACAATGTGAAGAATTGGAGAGACGTAGATAAGAACTAGATTGTGTGTGGGGTTGTTGTTGTTGTTGTTGTTGTTGAAACTGGATTTCTCTGTGTGGCCCTGGCTATCCTGGAACTTACTCTGTGATCAGGATGGCCTTGAACTCAGAGATCCACCTGCCTCTGCCTTCCAAGTGCTGGGATCAAAGGTCTATGCCACCACACTTAGCTTAGAAGTAGATATTAAGCCAGGCAGTGGTGGTGCACACCTTTAGTCCCAGCATTTGGGAGGCAGAGGCAGGTGGATTTCTGAGTTCAAGTCCAGCCTGTTCTACAGAGTGAGTTCCAGGGCAGACAGGGCTATACAGAGAAGCCCTGTCTCAAAAAAGAAAAAAAAAAAAAAAGAAAAAGAAAAGAAAAAAGAAAGAAAGAAAAGAAAAGAGAAAGAGAAAGAGAAAGAGAAAGAAAGAGAGAGAGAAGAAGTAGATATTAAGTGATAAAGATATGTTCATTTTCTTAAAACAATGACATTTGGAGATGGAGATTATCCCTATTACATGGGTAAAGAGTCACAATGTGCAGTTTTGGAGGGCAGGCAGCAAGGTGGTTCAGCACATGCACAAACAACAAATAAATATGTACATTTAATTTTTTTTAAGTTTTAAAATCCCTTCTATAGATTTATAGTCTGGCTAGGACCCTACATTCCACATGAACACTGGCCTAGACTTCCCACTGCAAAACCAACCTGGCTCTACAAAGTCCTTGATTTGCTTCTCCTATCCCCCCCAACCCCCACTGAAGTCCCATACCTGGACATAGTCAAATCTCAATCATTGAAGGTCACATGGCACCTAGGAAAGAGCATGTGCTCCATAAATGGTTTACTGAGTGAGCCTTTGTTCCCCTTCTTATGAGCCGAGACACCGTGGGCAAGGTATGTATCCCCTTTGTTATGTGTTCCATCTTTGTTTGAATCTATGTGCTATAAATCTAACTCCCAACGTGATGGTGTTGGCAAGTGAACCATCTAAGAGATGATTATGATACTGGAGCCCCAGGAATGAGACCAAGCGGCACTCCTGGAGCCTTGCCCCTCCCACTATGCGAGAACAGCTGAAGGTTCCACCTATGGACTAGAAAATGACTCTCACCAGGCAAAAATCATCCTGCAACTTGACCTTGTACTTCTCAGCATCCGGATACACTTCTTATCAACCAGCCCGTCTATGGTGTTTTCTTATGGCAGTCTGAGGTATCATAAACACTCTATAAGTCTCAACGGTCACATTTTTAAACAGGAAGTGATCATGAGTCCTTCCTGGAAGAGTTGAAGTGAAGAGAAAATGGGAAAATGCCTGTCAAACATTTCCTAGCTTGAGCCAAATGGGACACTCTAGTGCAGTACATCTTTGAGAGAGGACTTGCTAGCCCTGGTGGCTAATGGTGATGGATGGGTAGGACGTTGAGCAGAGACCTCTTGGGAACAATTGCTCAGCACCCTCCTCAGAGCTCCCTGTGTAAGCTGAGAACATTCCAGCCAACAGGAAAGGCAAG
>LR749537.1:99889-254898 GCA_902729485.2 Mus minutoides
AGAGTGCCTGGGAAACAGTCTAGTGCACTGCAGCCTTGAGGGGAGCATTGGAAGAGCTCATCTAACACCTACTGTCTAAACAACAGGCATGGGACATGACATGACATGGGAAAGGCAGGAAACATTTTTTGCTGTGCCTCTGCAATGAGAGTAGGGGTGGATGCAGGCCTTTAGAGAATGCAATCTATTGTGCCGACTGCCCTGTAACCATGAACGATCACACAAATCATAGGTTCGCAAAAATATGTTCTGTCCACTAGGAAGTATTAGACTATAATGTAAGCTTCACGGAGACAGAGATTCTGTCCCTTTTCTTCTCTTCAACATCAGAAGAGTCCAGAACAGAGGAGATGTACCCATCAAATGGTGTTGAATGAATAGACAAGGAATGGTTATCCAAGGGAAGAAAAAGATGGGTGCATGGCCAAGGTAAGGATAGAAATATACCCCAGATCAAGAAACAGCTAGGCATCAGAGCTCAGGATGTAAAGCTCTATTGCTACATTTCTTAGTACTGGGTACTCAGCCTCAGTACAAACTATAGCTCAACATGAACAGAGATGCTGTGAAGCATGACTGCCCTGCTGGTTGGTGGGTTGGTTAGTTGGTTGATTAGTGAGTAAACCAATGATGGTAGAGTCATATGGGAAGGTCGGTTTGGCCATGAGAAACCATCAGTCACAGAGAGGTGGGAATAAGGCCACTTTACATAGGACCAGACACTGTACATCCATCAGTGCAGTAGACAAGTTAGAACATTATCACAACCTTAATATCAGAGTCACTTTCCAGGGCCGAGTATAATTACCACCAAGACCTACTGATAGGTTATTACTTAAAGATGACCAGGATCTACCCATCAAAGCAGGGTTGTCACTAGTTTAGAATTTATGTAAGTCTCATTTGGTCAAGTGAAAATAGGTAGATAGATAGATAGATAGATAGATAGATAGATAGATAGATAGATGATAGATGATAGATGGGTGGGTGGGTGGATGGATAGATAGATAGATAGATAGATAGATAGATAGATAGATAGATAGATAGAGTAGAAACCAAGGCCTCAATAAAACACTGGCCTCAATCCCTTTGAGTAACAACTCTGCTTTCAACTTAACATCTTAACCAGAAAATATTGATAACATATGTGTTTTAGGGAAGCTCCTACTTTATTATGTGACCAGTCATGAGGATGAGAATGAAACTCACCTAGCAAACTTTCTTCCCAATTGTGGCAAATATACACACAGTGACCCAGACAACATACATACACATACATGCCACACACATATACATACATACATACATACATACATACACATCATAAGCATATACACACATACATAAATACACAAATAGGCATGGTACTAAAAACACCTGCTTCAATTCCCCTGGGAACTGACACTGTGAGAGGCCATCCCACACCAACAGTTACTTCTCTTGAACCTATCCACACTTTCTCCAGCCACCATCAGCACACCCATCTCACATGGGTAAGCGTTGCTCAGCACTGCCTCCCTCTCAGCCGACCCACCTACCAGCACCCTATATATACATCTAGCCAATTTAGGGCAACTGGGTTTCCCATGGTGTTTCCTGTGAACAAACACAGCCAATAGAGTGATTAGGAGAGAGGGGTGGGGAGGGGGAGGGAAGGGGGAAGGGGAGGAGGAGGGGGAGCGGGAGCAGGAGAGGGAGGGGAAGGAGGGGGGAGGGAGAGGGAGGGAGAGGGAGAGGGGGGAGGGAGGGAGGGAGAGAGAGAGAGATTTGTCTCAATATTTCCTGGATGCTGTGACAGAAGAAGCCAGGCAGATTGTGTAGACTTCTGTCATGGGGAAGAAAACCACAGACTCCTACCGCCTACTGTAACTTTACATGAAGAAAGGGCATCTTCAGGATCTCACACAGAGGCACTGAGATACACCAGGGGTCAACTCCTCAAAGCTCACTACTGATACTGCTTCTTCACATTATATATGATGCCAAGAGTGGAAGATTAAGATGGAACTTAAGACGGTCCTCCCAATAGACCCATCTCCAGCTTGCACTTGTCACAGTATGCCATGATTTCTCTTCCTTCCAATCAGGTGATCGCCCTGTCAGTCACCGGCTCACTCTCAAGCTCACTCTGACCCAAGCTAGCCTGGTCTCCTGATCACCTCTCACTGGAAGGCCTCCTCTTTTCCTTCTGCCTTACCCCAAGCCCACGCACCCTGCAAGGTGTCGAGAAGGAAAGGGAGGAAGAGGAAAGCAAACCAGAGAAAAAAAGAGAGAAAAGCAGAGAAAGCAGGAGACATGAGAGAGTGAAGCCCCGCGGCACCAGTGTCAGGCACGCTCCCTGACTCAGTTCACACCGCCCCACTTCCGGCCCAAGCTTCAGGGGGCCACCCTTCCCTAGGCAGCGGCGGCGGCGGCGGTGGCGGCTGCTGCTGCTGCTGTTTTTCAAACCAGCACTAATTTCCTCCTGCCACAAGTCCCCTGGCACCTTGGGCTCTGGCAATGCCAAGAACTTGATGTCCCTCCAAGTGTACCATGGCAGTCTCTGGATCATCCATTCTCCTGGATTTCTTTTTTTTTTTTTTTTTTTTTATCCGCCTGCCTCTGCCTCCCTAGTGCAGGCTGGGATAAGATCTGCTAGGAGACTTCCTTTTGTGTCTTGAGTCTAAGCAGAAATTACGGAGGCCGAGGGGGGGGGGGCGAGCTTTAGACCAGGGTCTTTCAAGACCTGCTGACTCAGCTAGAAGGAATAACCATTCCCTCCTCCCACCCCCGCCCTGTTTACTTTTTCCCTTTTATTTTACGAAATAGAAGCAACCTGGTACGACTCCAGCAGCTATCTTGTGAGACTGAGGCTGGAAAGCACATGCCAGACATGGCAAAGCAGAGGGAGAAAGCAACCTCTTAAGTGCGGGGAATGTTTGCTTTGAGATTTCTTTATGAAAGAGAAATTAGCCTTTGATGGCCTTTGCAAAGTTTAAACCACTTGTTTCTTCTTATCTTTTAAGCAATCATAAGCGGCTTGAATGATAGATAGAGAAATGTATTTGAACACTTGGTCTCTAGTTGGTGGTATTCTTTGGGGAGCGTCTGGAATCACCAGAAGCCAAATCCTTGTTGAAGGAAGAACTTCACTAGGGGGCGGGCTTTACAGGTGTATAGCCTCATCCCACTTCCTGTTCTCAGTCTCAGTTGCTTCCTGTGTGTAGATGAAAAACTTGATCAACCAAGCTTTCTGCTCCTAGCTCCGCTGCCATGGTCGACTTTACCCCTCTGGAACCATAAGCCAAAGTAAAGCATTTCTCCCCTAAGCTGACTTTTGCCAAGGCCTTTTATCACAGCAACAGGAAAGTAACTAATACAGAAATTAAACTGTCAGTCCAATGCCACAGCAGCGTGGCTTCCTGTCTCTAATTTTTTTTTCCAAGACAGGGTTTCTCTGTGTAGCCCTGGCTCTCCTGGAACTCACTTTGTAGACCAGGCTGGCCTCGAACTCAGAAATCCGCCTGCCTCTGCCTTCCGAGTGCTGGGATTAAAGGCGTGTGCCACCACTGCCAGGCTCTCTAATTCTTCACACGGCTTTTCTGTACAGGCACTTCTTCCTCCCCCTCCTCCCACTGAGTTGCTGCTAGGCTCATGGGATGCCTCCTCTCTTTTGGACTCTTTGAAATGAGCTTTCAGACAGGGATGGTCCGACCTCTGAGCTACACCTTCACCTTCAGAGTGGGTTCTGGGGTGGCAACAGCACCTGGGAGACCCAGTGCTCAAAAGAAGCCCCAAGGGGGAGAGCCAATCAACTCATGAGTGCTTAGAGCCCTAGTTTGAAAAATCTCTTTGCAGCCCTAGTTGGACAAACTCTATTTCTGTTGAGGAGCTCTATGCATCAGGGGATTCTATGACAACCTTAGACTAGTCCTGCACACAATATCCAACTAATAAGTATTTGAGTATTTAAATAATATTAATAGACAGATGAAGATATAGAAACAATGGGCAAAGACTGGCTGGATGAAAATATGAGTCCCTTGGCTATTTACTGGCTCCACGCTCTAGAAGGATCTCTAGTACCAAGACGCTAGGTCAAGTGCAAGGACTCTGGCTGTCATGATTCCCACTAAATGCTAGGAGGAAAACAAAAGATGCAAGAGATAGCTGGACAGGTGGCTTAGTGGTTAGAGTTCTTGCCACACAGCCAGCAATAATGAAGGTCAGACTTCAGAAGCCAGATGTATGCTGGCTGGGCATGTGGGCCACCTAGAATCCCAGTGCTTCAAAAGGCAGATCAGGACCCCCTGGGCAAGCCTCATAGCTAGACTAGCTATGTCATCCATCTGAGCTCAATGGAGAGAACATCAATCTCTGAGCTCAATCCTCTCTTGATGAACCAGTACAAAGTGATAGAAAAAGACTCCTTGGCTGAGCGGTGGTGGCGCACACCTTTAATCCCAGCACTTGGGAGGCAGAGGCAGGCAGATTTCTGAGTTTGAGGCCAGCCTGGTCTACAAAGTGAGTTCCAGGACAGCCAGAGCTACACAGAGAAACCCTGCCTCAAAAAACAAAAACAAAACAAAAAAAAAGACTTCTGACATCATGCCATGCAAACTCTCCACACATATGTAAACATACATGTACACACATTCAAACAAGATACACATGCATAACAGAATAACAGAGAGAGGGAGAAGGAGAGGGAGAGAAACTGAGAGGTTTTTTAAAGAAAGATCTCCCAAGCTGCTCTCAAACTTTCTGTGTACCTAAGGATGACCTTGAAGGTCTGATCCTCTTACTCCTGCCCCCCAAGCCCTGGGTATAACTGGTGTATCCAGTGCTGGGTTTGAACCCAGGGTTTCATGCGTGCTAAGTAAACTATCAACTAAGCCAAATCAGCAGCCAAACTGCTACTTTTTGAAGGTTTGAAAGAAACACCCAGCATTTAAAAAAAATGGACTCCTATGTTCCATGAAAACTCGGAGCCATTGTTGACCTGCATTAGGACTGGTTTTACCCCCAAATGGCTTTCTTGCTAAGATGAGCAGCCCGGAAAGCCAACCATGTGTGCACAAGAAAGGCCAGGAGTGGCGGTGGGTCCCACTTAAGAACAGGGCTTGGAAGGCCCCTAAGAGCCCAGGCAAAGAATGAGACTCACCTGCAGCCTGAGAAAACACTTCAAAGCCATCACTGGCCAAGATACAATGTTCCCTATTATTCTGTGCTGGCTTTTACCTTTTCCCAGACGGTGTCTCGCTGTATAGGCCAGGCTAGCTCGGAAGCTGCCATGCAAACTCCAACCTATGATCTGGTGCCTCAGCCTCTCTTGGTATTCCAGGCACGTTCCACCATTCTGAGCTCAGAAGTCTTTAAATATGAGTCTCTAGAATGAGTCCTAAAATGTGAATTAATGCTTCAAAAAAAGATCCTGTAGACCAGCACTTTCTTGGATATTAATGTGAACACACATCACTTGTGAATCCGCATGTCTAATGAACTCCCTACCGATGTTGATCTTACTGCATTTTCAGAAGCCAAGGCCTGATCCATAGGCTCCAGTTGCTTCCCAACCTCACTCCATCCTCATGAACGTTGGTCCATATTTGATAGTGCTGAGAAATGAGTCTTAGTGGGGTTTGACTCTCTATCCTGGAAGGCCCCAGAGTAAGAAGTGGTAGGGGTGGGATTTGAACCCAGGTCTCCCTTCACCATGGCCACAGCATCTCCAGCTTTTGTCCTCTGGTCTGGCTTCCTTTTCGCATCACTGTGGCAGAACACATGACAGGAACAACATACATTAGAGAGGCTCAAGTTGAGAATGCAGGCCACCATGGCAGGAAGCCACAGAGGTCAGAGGTCAGAGGTTGCCCTTTTACACCTCAGAGGTAGACTGTTGATGCTCAGCTGGCTCCCTTTTTTTCTCTTCTCTATGCAATCTGAGCCCCCAGCCTGTGGGACGGTGCCACCCTCATTCAAAAATGAGCTTTCTGCAAGCACACACACACACACAGCTGTGTCTCACTAATTCCCTGGGTATGTCTTTAAATTGTTGACAATATATATTTTTCATACAATAAATTCTGATTATGGATTCCCTCCCTTTACTCTTCCCAGTTCCTCCCCACCTCCCCTCTTATCTGGATGGATGCCCTTTCTGCCTCTTGTTAGAAAACAAACAGGCATCTAAGGAATAATAATTAAATCAAGTAAATTAGAAAAAAAGTTGAAATATGACAAAACAACCACACAAGAAAAAGAGCCAAAGAAAAAGCACAAGAAACACATAAAGATGCAGAGACACGCATGTTCACACACACAGGAATCCCATAGAAACTCCAAGCTGGAAGCCGTAAAATATATGCAAGTGACCTGTAAGTCAGGAAAAAAAAAAAAAGTCCTGGTATGGAGAGATGGCTCAGTAGTTAGGAGCACTGGCTGCTCTTCCAGAGGTCTTGAGTTCAATTTCCAGCATCACACAGTGGCTCACAACCATCTGTAATGAGATCTAGTGCCCTCTTCTAGTGTGTCTGAAGACAGCTATAGTGTATTTATATATAATAAATAAATAAATCTTTAAATAAAAAAGGTCCCGACTTAAAAATAAGACAAAGAATCTCCAGTGATACTTCTGAGTGGATTTTCTCTTGGCCATCTACTGCTGAGCCGAGGGTCTGTTTCCTCCGTGAGACAAATTTTTTCATCTGTAGGTGGTTATCAGTTGGAGATGGCTTCTGCATTAGGGATCAATGTGTGCCCTTTCCTCTCCATCTGGTACAGACCCATGCAGGCCCTGGGCATGCCGCCCTCGTCTCTGTGAGTTCATATATTCACTAGCCCTGTTATATCTAGAAGGCCTTCCTCCGTGTCCTCCACCCCCTCTGGCTTTTGCATTCTTTCCTGGTGTGTCTTAATCCAACCAAGTTGTGAATCACAATGAGCTACCACATCTTGGTACAAAGAATGAACCTCTAAGCCTGCTAACTTGGAAGCCTGGTGTGAGAAAACCTGTGAACTAACCTCATTGAGCCATCGTCTTGTGAGGAATCTCTCAAGGAGGGTGATGTTCTTGTTTGCTGGTGGAGGTAATCCTACCCCTTGCTCTCAGAAGCTAGTTCAACCCATGGCCTTGTACAAGAAGCGGTGTCACAGGGTCTCTTTCATGAGGCAGTGGATTTTTTTATTCACTTTACATACATCCTGCTCACTGCCCCCCCCCTTCCAGTCATCCCCTCCCACAATCCTTCCCGTGTCCCTCTCTCCTTCTCCTCTGAGTGGGTGAGAACACCCCTGGGTCCCTCTACCCTGACACACCAAGTTTCTGCAGGGCTAGGTGCATACTCTCCCACTGAAGCCAGAAAGGCAGCCCAGTTAGAAGAATATATCCCATGGACAGGCAATAGCTTTTGGGATAGCCCTCCACCCCACCCTACCCCCACCCCCACCCCCACGTTCCAGTTGTTCTTCATGGGGTATTTTATATCTGCTAATTGGTATGTCTGGTCAGGTGAATGCAGCATCTTACAAGTGACTCATTGTGCATGGGGTTTGTGCCAGCTCACCTTCACTTGAGGTTCCACAGGCATAGGTGGCATGGATACAGAAGGGAGAGCAAACCCCTTGCTTGGAAGGTAGGGAGACAACAGTGCCAGAAGGCAGTTCTATGTGAGTCAATGCCAGTGAATGCACAATTGGGTCATGGACTGCCCTGTCCAGGGAAGCAGCCTGGATCGCTCCAGAATGTGGCTGTCTCCTGACAGGTCTGTTTTCCTGGAGCTTCTGCGGGTCATCTGTATGGTAGCCAAGGGCCTACCCAAGAGGAGAGCCAATGCCAAGGAGACAGCCAAAGACACACTCCTCCTCACATCCACACCTGCTCTGACTGAACCAAAGACACACTTCTCCTTGCATCCACACCTGCTCTGACTGAACCAAAGACACACTCCTCCTCGCATCCACACCTGCTCTGACTGAACCCCAGAGCCAGACATCACAGTTCAGACAGTGGACTTAGGGTTCTGTCTTGCAGAGCCATAGCAGCTGGACTGAAGGTGTGGTTGACAGATGTTCGGTTCTGTGCTCACGGAAGGGTCTTGTCCAGCAGCTGATCATGTTGAAATGGAGACACATTTCTGTAGAAATACAGAAAAATGCAAGCTAATTATAAGAAAAGTGACATAGGAAAACAAATTTTTGAGAGACCACTATATGTGAAGCTGTGAGTTAAGCATTTGATTTTTCTCCCTACTTCTCCCTCCCTCCTTTTCCTTTCTTTCTTCCTTCCTTTCTTCCTTTTCTTTCTTTCTTTCTTCCTTCCATTCTTCCTTTTCTTTCTTTCTTTCTTCCTTTTCTTTCTTTCTTTCTTTTCTTTCTTTCTTCCTCTCCTTCCTGGTTGGTGTAGAATTGGGTTCCCTGAGAGACTTCCCCTGTGGGGCTAGCTGACTGTATGACTGTATGCACTGGCTTCTGGATATGGATTTGCTCAGAGTTGCCCTGTGTTGAAAGCAAGGGATAACCTGGATAAACTACCTGCTGGTTCAACGTCCCAGGTCACCTGTTCCTGGTGACTCCCTTGGCTCTTCCGCCTAAGGAAACAGTTCAGAGGGCTAAGTGGTTTCTCAATGCCATTCAGTCAGGAATGGTTGTGGAACTTACCAAATTTGGCTCTATGCAAGGTATGGCCACCAGCTACCTGAGCAGTCACCACACAGAAGCTTGTTACAGATACAGCAATGAGGCTCTCAGGGATTCATGCAAACTGCGGGGTAGGGGGAATCACCGCTACAACCCAGAGCACCCAACTGGGGAGAGGAATAGCCCTGTAGAGGAGGACCCAACTGGGGAGAGGAATAGCCCTGTAGAGGAGGACCCAAGTGGTTCTGTGTACTGCCTCAGGTCGCACTCCCCTGTAATAGCCAGCTGGTCGGCATTATTAAAAAGCCAAACATCCTGAGAAGGGAGGTGGTCCACCCAGCCTGCTCCCCCTCTCCTGGGGAGCTGAGAGAGTAGAGCTTTCAGTTGTTCAGCAGGCCGTGTGCAATGATAGCGGCCCACAGAGCCCGGCTTTAGGGAGCCCAGCCTGGCCCGCCACAGCTTGGATCTCACCACCTGGGCCCAGCTGGAGGGGCAGCTGCTTCCCCCACCAGGGATTAAATCCAAATAGCTTCCCACAGCCTTTCTTCTGATTCCTCACAGAGCTACTCTGGGAACAAAGGGCTTGAAGAAAGGAGCATGGAATTTTTTTTTCTTCTTTTTTGGAAAGAGGGATCAAAGCTAGGGTCACATCTGTCACAGGAAACGTGGGAAAAGCCTTCTGCCCCCGAAAGGCCGAGTTTGAAGTTCCATGTTTGGAGCTGTGGGAATAGTTTCTGGTGTTGGCTACTGAAGTCACTGAGCCCAAGGCCCTGTTGTTCCCTAGTCCTGTGCTTATGGTCGGTCACCTGAAGAGATGCAGACATTATCACTGGGACAGACTGGGAGGAGCAGGGGCACCAGTGCAAACGAAATGGAAAGAGTACAAAACATAACATCAGGAATGGAAATAAGGCCATCAACTCTCTCTATCCCCGCTGCTTCCTTGTATCTTCGCCGCCATCTTGGAAGGCTGGCTTTTTGTGCTCACCGGCTGATGAGGAAATGAAGTTGGAAGGATAAGGTCAAAGGTCACACGTCTCTGGGGCATGATGAGGCAGAGTCTCATGGACATGTGAAAATTCAGTCGAGTAGAACCCCATATTTAGGGTTTGATATTCCATGGCTACCACGTTGAAACTCTTAGTCGTGTTTTCTTAACATTTTCATTGTAGTTACTCATTGCGCATGACACTGTGCTGCGGAAGGATATTTTCATGCAAGATATGAAGCGGCGATGGCTGTCTTTTCACTGGAGGGGCTAAGAACCAGTAGATCATCAGTCCACAAAGCTGGGTGCCTCCACAGTCCAAATCTGGCATCAAAGATCTGGATGACTCCTGGAGAGCCATGGGTCTTCAGTTCATGTTGGAAAGCCAGAGGATCTCGGTTCTGATGCTAATGAAGACAGGCAGCAGCAGAGGCAATAGGTATACGACCCTGCAAACAGAGTAGATGGATTTGCCAGCCGGACAAAAATGCAAGCAGGCAAAAAGCAAAAGCAGATCCCCTTGGATCTGCTTATATCTGAGCTAGCACTAGAAGGTTCTGCTCCCATTTTTGGTATGTCTTCCCATGTCTGTATGTTCTCATTAATTGAATCTAGATCGAGTCAAGTAGATAGCCAGGATTGTTCATCATAGTCACCAATGTCACTCAAATGCCACTGAGCCACATCCATCATACTTGCTGAGTGATATGCCAACCACTGAGATGAATTTTCCAAAAGAGAGATTGTTCAAGAGGCAGGAACACGTGGTGACAGGAGGACCCCAAAGGAATAAGGATTGGGGGTATCTATGGACTGGAACTGGAGAAAAGTATTTGAATCAGACTTTATCTTCTGTTGCCATGGTGACCCGCGCATTTGGGGGGGGGGGAATACTCTCTGCAGTCAACAAAAATCAAAATACCAGGAACAGGTGATGTCCAGCATGTTTATTCAGCAACTAACGAACAGGTAGTTTGTTCTGTTTCCGTTACTTTCAACACCAGGCAACCTGATCAAATCTATTGTCCCACAACCAGAAAGTCACTTCACCTTGCCAGTCCCACAAGAGAGGTCCCCCAGGAACCAGCGAGAAGAACCAGGAATCTCTCTTTGATGAGTCTATGCCAAACTTGTGACTACCGTAGAGGCTGCCCAACTGTTCAGACTTCACATATGTCTCCAGTATTGAGAGCACTCTCCCTCCAGGGACTTCAACTTCCGGCCTGGAGAGTCCAGCTGTGTCTAAACATGGAACACCACTCTGTAGAGTCAGCTATTTCTGATCCTCTTATCCACCCACAAGAGACGCATGCTCTGAATTGGCTAAACTGGACCCATCTTCCAGAATTTCCATCACCAGGATTCCAGCCCAGTTGTGGTCACCTTCTCTTTTCCTTACTACAGAAAGAAATTCAACTTTCAGTTTCTTAAGGGGAATAAAACAATCTAGAAGAATCTCTGAAAACTCTTCATGTGTGATTACTGATAGGTGCTAGAACAAAGGAGTTTCCCTCGAGCAGAAGTTATTTTTAAAATAAAAACACATAAGGACATATAGACAGAAAAAAATAGTTGCTAATGATTATGTTAAAGCCATTACAGCACGTCATCAGTTAACCACTGACTTGGGATTTAACACAAATAACATTTCCCCAACAACAAAAACAAAAGCAGTGAAAACAGAAAAGTGCATGGGACATTCGATCCCTCGGAGATGTGCTCACATATCACTTGTAGCAATGCTCCCTGGAAACAGGGACCCCTGGATGGGATCGGGAGGGACCCCTGGATGGGATCGGGAGGGACCCCTGGATGGGATCGGGAGGGACCCCTGGATGGGACCGGGAGGGACCCCTGGATGGGATCAGGACTTCCAGGTCTGAGTCACTGGACTGCAGCTTCCCAGACACTTCAGCTGTCTGAGCCTCAGTTTTCCTCATTTTCTAAAAATACTTCTGCTAACTCATTTCCGTCGTTGGTAGAGCATCCTACCCAGCCAATACCATGGAATGAGCTCTGAAAACATCATCGGCACTGTATGAGATTATTAATAAAGTCCACTTATTAAAAATATGTGGGCATATGTGTCATCCTGCCAGACCTCAAGAAAGTGACTGTGTAGACAAGCAGACAAAGGGTACTCCCTCTACTATGAGATGTTCCTCAACTCTGAGGTGCTCCCTTGACTCTGAGATGCTCCCTAAACTCGGGCCAGTGACCTTTTCTCATACATGTATTTTAACCTAAAGTGCTGAGAGACAGGAAATCCTTACACTCTCACCTCACAAAAATGTAACCGTGCTATTTTCTACTCTTCTATTTATTCTCTTTTAACTTCATTCCCCAATTCTCTTCCCTCTCCTCTTTGCTCTGAATGACCATATTATTCCACTTGCTCCAGTATTTATTTGTTTATTTAGCATATTGTTAGTCTATACAAATATGAGTTGCTTTGCTTCCGAGAGTTTTCACTCTGTCCTTAAGACCTGGATACATTGCCCTTGATGATCTGGCCTGGCCCCTCACAAGCATCCTTCATGATGAACACGAAACTCTTTGTCCAGATGTCCAGGTATATACTGGTTTCTCTTTGCACTGCTTAGCTCCACAGAGGAAAGCTCTGGCCTATGGACATGTCTGTGGGAGGCTGTTTTAACTGTTAATTAACACACAGCCCATTACAGGTGGCACCATTCCCCATTCAAGGCTGTGCCCTGGACAATTTAAAACTAGAGAAAGGTAACTGAGTGAGCAAGCAAGAAAGAAAGGATCCATTTATTCTCTCTCTGCTCTGGACTGTGGATGTGATGTTTTAAGTTCTGGCCTAGATCTCCTCACAATAATGGATTGTAACCTGGAATTGTAAACTGATTAAATCTATTACTCTCCTAAGTTGCTTATTGACAATGGATTTTATCACAGCTACTAAATTAAACTAGAAAATCCCTGTGTGTTTATATAAACAATTTCTGCCTGTTTATATAAACCATTTCTGACTCTAATTTTTGAGAGTTCAGCATTGTAGATATAGCCATTCTGAATTTTACTTTTAGTGCAAAATTTATTAAATCATATGAAGACATTGGACATTTTATTATAAAATGGGCTTTTTGTGCTAGGTGATTTTACCCAACAGTACACTAATGAGAGGTTCTGAGAACACTTAGGGTGGCTAGGCTAAGCCGCAGTGGTTATGTAGGTCAAGGGATTAAAGGCATTTCCAACACACTATATTTTGAATTTAGCATGAGTTCACTGGGCAAAAACAACCTCATAATAGTTATGGAATTGCCTGTGCTCGGAACATAGTCCTGGATCACCCTGATTTTATTTAATGTTGTATGCCTTTCTAATGGATACAAAGATTCAATCCAGTACATAAGAAGGGATATCTCATTTTCTAACCTTAATCTGATTACTGTTGGCACCTCTTCATGTTGGGAATTGGTTCTAATGCTTCGTCTTAATTCAGCTCCCAAAGCCCTGCTTCCAGGCCTAAGGGTCTCTGCACCCAACTGGCTTCAATTGGTAAAAAAGAATTGCCATACAGCCAATGGCTGGACAAGAAGACAGAGACAAAACTTTTAGATTGTGTGGGCAAGAGATTGGGGGAGAGACAGAGAATTACCATGATGGGGAAGCAGAAAGATGAAACTTAAAGGCCCATCAGCATGGAAGAATCCAGGAAAATGGCCCTAGAGACCACTTCCCCAATTAGGTCTGGGGTAGTAGAGATGAAATATAGATTTTTAAAGATGTTAACTCAGGAATACTGGAGTGGAGTGTTTGCTAGCCATGGGGAGGTTTAGAAGTGGCCAACCATTGAGCTAGTCAAGGCATATCAAAATTAGCTGGCATGTGTATGTCTTTCATTTGTGAATCCAGAGAACTCTTGGGTAGGTGCAGTGTGCCCACGACCCACCAGGAGCCAAAGCAATTTAACTGATACACTGCTACATCTTCATATGTTTATTACTTGAGGTGGGGAGAGTCTTCTGAATATTGTCTGATCAGGTCTTTCCCATTGTATGGGAGTTGCCATCTTCCCCCCTGTTGTCTGGAGGGTTTTCTTGCATAGCCTAGATGTCAGGATTTCTCTCACTTTGTCCTCTAGCCTAGCTCTCCCACTCTGCCTTCTAGTCTGGCTCTATCCATAGTAACTAAGCCAGACCTCTTGTCCCTGCTTTGTGGTTGGCACTGCTCTTAGGGCCCCGCCTAGCCTTACTACCCTCTATATTACAGCGACCTACATCATGGTAAGTATTCTACTCCAATAAGAAAAACTATGCAACTCCAACTCCCCTACTGTCCTATATGTGAATTCAAAGCTCCTCATGGGCCCAATCTCAGCTCTGCCTTGCACAAATGGCTCATTCCTTAAGATACTCTTGTCCCTCTGCCATCAGTGGTAATTGGGAGAACTGTCTCCTGTTGGTTTTATATTTGAGATTTTGGAATGCTTTATTTGTTTGCTTTTTCACTCGAGATATAACACCAATATTTACACGTTTTTTAAAAGCATGGCTTGTATGGTGCAAGACTGGAATTCTCTGGTGGCACACAATGTTGCAAGGAGTACAGTCATAATCACAGAATGATACATAGCTAAGCGAAAAACACTCAACCCTATTTTATAGGTCAGGGAGCTGAGCCTTTGACAATGTGGAAGTGTTTGGTGTGTGTTAAAAGTAGGACATTAAAAAAAAAAAAAAAAAAAAAAGTAGGACATTATACCCATTAGTAAGTCTTATCTCTCAACAGTGAAAATTATCTTTGCATCAGATGAAGCCCATTACAGGAAGACACAACTGATCAAAAGTAGGGTTGTGGAGCCTAGTCCCAAAGGAAAGAACCACAAAACACCTGCTCCTTAGACTCAGGGGATATTTCAGAAGAGGGAGTGGACGGATTTTTAAAAACCAGAGGGAGTCTGCTGTGAGACTGTGTCTCCCAGAAGTGTCAAAAACTACACCCATAAAATTTCACCAATACGACTGCCTACACATAAACTCTACAAGGACAACAACAGTAGACATGCTAAAGTAGAGGAGGGAATGCCCATGAGGTTCCAACCCTACACAAAGAACTACAGGCCACTAAGGGGTGCTGAGAGTGGGAGAAGCAGTCTTCCTCAAGGAGGAGCACACCTCCTGGTTATCCAATACCAAATGGTCAGCCCCGAAAGCACAGACATATACATAACATTATACAGGCTGAGCAGGGTGTATTTATGTATATAAGAACATGTATAGATGAATATCACCTCTCCTCTCCACCCTCTTCCCTATCCTCTCTCTTTCCCCAGCCTTAGACTCTCAATTCTCCTCCTCCTCCTCTTCCTCCTCTTCCTCTTCCTCTTCCTTTTCCTCCTTCTTTTCCTCCTCCTCCTCCCCCTTCTCCCTCTTCCTTCTTCTTCTCCCTCTTCCTTCTTCTTCTCCCAAATATGGGGACTATGTGCATACACTTAGTCTCCTTTTCATTTCTCCTTTCTAACTCCTTAGTATTCTTGTTTTGTTCCTCCATTTTCTCCCTTTATAATCCCCAGTCACCTATTTTAGTTAGAGTCAAATGCAATTCAAACTAGAGCGTTTCTTCCTCATAAACAGTAATTGGGACAAAATCTGTCTTGCTTGCTATGTTTCTGGTTTTGTTTTTTCACGTTTTTATTTTTGAGATTATGATATAATTACATCATTTCTTCCCTTTCCTTCAAAACTCTCCCTTATACCCCTCTGTTCTCTCTTTCAAATTCATGGTCTCTTTTATTTCATTAATTGTTGTCACACACACACACATTTTACAGCATTGCCCATTCTTGAGCAAAACCTACACCTGGGACCTCTGGTCACCCTAAAGGGCAAGCTAGTTCAGGAAGAAGCCAGCTAACCTGTAGTGAGGTCTTTCAACATAGCATTGGCAAGTCCTTTGGGCCATGTGGATTTGGCCATGGTTAGGTAATTCACGCAGAACAACATAATCAACAAGGGCCAAGCCTAGAGTTAAACACGTATTTGTTTCACCACAAAGCCTAAATTCAGCCCATGCTTTGGGGGTTTGTAATTTGCTGTGTGTCAATTTGAAATGAGCCCTATGGGAGACCTGTGAGTGGAAAAGCTCCTCCCACTGAGCCTACCCACCCGTCCCCAACATCAAGGTTCTCATCAAGCCCTGGGAATAATAAGAACTCCCTCTAGAAACATCGCTAGAAATTTGCAGCAACTTGGGCAATTAACTGTTAATTGAGGGCATAAGAATATGCAAAGACTATTTGCTTCTTAATGGAACTGTAACTTGGCAGGAAGTCTAAACATTTCCTTCTCCAAAATGGAAACTCCCAGAAGTTTCTAGACGCCTTCTATATCATCCCCACCACTCTGAGATACACAGAACTCGCTAAGTAAGTTCTAGAGACAAGAAGCTAGCCAGGAGGCTCTATGCTGCAAGCCAAGGCCTTCAGCAGAAAGAGACATTATTAACACTCTGTTCTGTGGCAGAAAGCCGGTTGTAAGAGGACGTTCCCCTCAGAGGCTAATTGATATAATTATAGTTTGCCTCCCAAGGACTCTCCCTGAGGAACTGGCTGCCTTTGGTTGTCGTCATTACTGCTATTCTTCTAAATTACTGGGCAGGGCAGGATCGCATGGCACAGTGTGCTTCAGGGAAAGCAAGGGAAGGATGGCAGACTCTCCGTCCACAGAAATGATTACTGTACAGGGCAGGCTGCACCTATGTTTGGCTGAACTGATCGGAAATTCAAGCAAGTGTCTTAATTGCTTTG
Organism: Mus minutoides; assembly: GCA_902729485.2. Taxonomy (NCBI): domain Eukaryota; kingdom Metazoa; phylum Chordata; class Mammalia; order Rodentia; family Muridae; genus Mus; species Mus minutoides. The sequence goes on from LR749537.1 coordinate 116,272, forward strand.
TCCTGTGGGTCAGCTTTTCCGAAATCCAGATGTACTATGCCATTCTTAAGACGCCAAATTCTGCTTCAAAACAGATGAGGTTCTAGACTAGCGGCTCTCCTGAGTCAGCATCTTCAAGAGGTCAGTGATATCATCAATGGGTCTAAGTCCTGATCCCATCATTCTGAGATGATGTGTGACACAGGTTAACTTCTTTCTTTCTTTCTTTCTTTTTAGGTTCTTAGAGCTGGTTTCTATAACATAGGATAACAGAAATGCCTTTGTCACATGGGGACCAGTTGAATTCATTCATGTACCTGCACGGAACACAGGCTGGCCCTGTGGTCTGCTCTGCAGTGTTGGCTCCTGCCTTTGCATTCGGGGTCAGGCTGCAAACCTCTCTGAGCTGGGCTCTGGCCGATGGCAAACAGTCCCAATAATCCCCCCTTCAGTTTGATTTCCCACAGTTTTAGCTATGCTCAGTCAACTGTGGTCTGAATACATTAAGTGGAAAATTCCAGAAATTAATAATTTACAGGTTTTAAATTGCATGCCATTCTGAGTGCCAGGGTGAGATCTCACAACTTCCAGCTGTGTCTCATCTGGAATGCGAATGAGCCCTTTGTCCAGCATATCCAGGCAGTATCTGCTACTCACCCATCAGCCGTTCAGTCATCTCATTTACAGATTACCTACTGAAGCCCCTCAGTGTGTCTATGCAGGGTTCGGGATGAGCTACAGTTTGGGGCATCCACTGTATATCTTGATATATTCTCTTAGTATAGGGTGAGGGGGAGGGATGCTAATGTATGAGTTGAATCTCCCTAATCCAAAAAAACATGTAATGCAAACTATTCCAAACTCCAAGATGTTTTGATTACAAACATAATACCACTGGTGGAAAGTTCTGCAGTCACCCTTACATGACAGGTCACACAGTCAAAATACAGTCACACTAAGAAATAATTTATTATGTTAAGCTACATGTACAAGGTATTTGTGACCAGTGAATCAATCTGATGCTTAGATGTGTGTCACAATCGCAAAGCATCTCATTATGCAAATGGAAATATGCAGAAGCTGAAAAGGAATTGAAATGGGAAGCATGCCTGGCTCTAAGCATTGGGAGAAGGGACACTTAGTCCATATTACAAATGATGGCAGCAGTTAGCTCATAGAAAGATTACAGCCAAGAGTAAGGTACAAAACAGAGAGAATGGAGAAGATAATGGACTGTGGAGGATCTACCTTGGATCTGTCACACATCAGCTAGGGGGTCGTGGCTCACATAGCTCCCTTTGTTTGCCACCATTTCCCATATGAAAACGGGAACATCAGAATATACAGTTTGTTAATCCTCATTCTTTTATCTTACGGCATCAAACCAGTGCCTGGGCCAGACAGATCTGTCTTGAAAAGTCGGATTTTACAGTCTTTACATGTGTGACACTTAGATGAATATCGAAAAGAAACTGCCTTGAATAAAGACAAAACAGCAAAGTCTAGAAAAGAGACCCCGAGGAACTCCCTTTTCTGATCCCTGACAGTATTTCTGAGGTTGGAATTAGGGAGAGGATGGAAATGGATTTCTCAGGCTAATAAAACATAAAGATAGAAGAGGCATTTTCCAGGAGACGTTTCATCATTTGAGATTGCAAGGTGCTCAGAATCACCCTTGGGGCACCAGTTCCACCATATTCTGCCAGAAGCTACAAGTGGCTGCAAAATCCTGTCTTTTGTTATCTTTGAAAAGGAATGGTTGAAAGCCACTCATGGGTACAATCCCTTCAGCTCCCAGTGGTAAAGGTCTCTGGAACTTTACAACAATAATGGCATCGTTAGACTCTACGCAGCCCTCCCTCAATGGGGGTTTTAGATCAGCAGCCTAGAAGAAAGAATCAAAGTGAAGAAGACTAAAGTCAAAGCCAAGACTGACTCCCTGGCCACCTGGGATACAGGCAGCTTGAGCTCAAGGGCAAGCTTAAGACTGTTCGGACTCCAGATAAATCTAAATACTACTTTCCAGTTGAGAGAGAGAGAGAGAGAGAGAGAGAGAGAGTACTCTAATCACTCTAATCATCTTATCACCTTACAGAGAGATAAGTCTTTTTTCAGATGGGCATGGCAAGTTCTGAGCCTCTACTGTCCACAAGGTATAGATCGTTTTTTGGGTCTGAGCCATCAAACCTGCAACGATACTGGTACAAGCTGTAAATAACGTGCCCTCAATCCTTGTGATGGTTTAAATGAGAATGGCCCCTATAAGGTCATATGTCTGAATGCTTGGTCCCCAGTTAGTGAAACTGCTTGAGAAGGTTGAGGAAGTGTGGCTTTTTTAAAAGTAGGTGTGACCTTGTTTGAGGAGGTGTGTAAGAGAAAGAACCTTTATTGGACTAAAGGTGAGAATGTTGAGGTACGCTGTATGAATTATGTCTCTGTCCTTCCTCACTTACCTTAGGCATTCTTTGATTAGCTTTAATAACAAATCTGATGGCCAATTAGCTGGGAGGGAAATGGAAAGTGGGAGGGAGAAAGGAAGTCTGGGAAGGAAAAGGAGAAAGGTTTTTTCACCAGGAGCCATGAAAGGAGACGGGCCTGATCACAGACCTGGAAGGTACAGCTAGCCACGTGTCTGGATGGGCCTAGGTAGTTAGATTAACTTAGATGAACTAGGTGAGAGTCTGTCCAACTAAGGTCTAAGGCTTTGAAATATTCAAAGGTCTCTGTGTGGTTATGTGTGGAAAAGCTGGTTAAGGAGTAATTGCCACCTTATTAGCTTCCAGCACTAATTAATATAAACAGAATATTAATAATTTAATTTACAGAAGTATGTCACTGGGGGATGACTTTTGGGATTTCAAAAGCCCACCCTAGACCCAATGTCTCTGTCTATCTTTCTGTCTCTCTCTGTCTCTGTCTCTGTCTCTGTCTCTGTCTCTCTCTGTCTCTCTCTCTCTCTCTCTCTCTGTGTGTGTGTGTGTGTGTGTGTGTGTGTGTGTGTGTGTGTGTGTGTCTACTGCCTGTGGATCAGAATGTAAAGCTCTAAGTTACTGCTACAGTGCCATGCCTGTCTGCTTCTCCTCCTCCTCCACCCCTCCACCCCTGCAAAACTGTAAGCAAGCCTTCAATTAAACCCTTTCCTTTATAAGAGTTGCGTTAGTTATGATGTCTTTTCACAGAGAGAGAACAGTAACTTAGACAATCCCCCATGGCAGGGATGGGACTTGCCAAGTTGGTACAGCTCACCTGGTTCTACCCTGCTTACTCAGTGTGAAACGCAGGTATGAGCAGGGAAAGCATCATCACCGTCCTGCCCACATACCAGATTCAGCTGAGAGCACCATGGTGCCTAGAAATACATCAGCCTATCTGGGTAGTCAGCAAACAAATGGTTTTTGACCAAAATGGGGCTACAATCCATATATTTGGAGCCTTTGCCTGGTCTAGACTAGAGCTTTTACCTTTCTTTCTGAGTCTCAGTTCCCCTCTGCTGATTATAATACCTACCTGCAGGGCAGTGAGAACACACAGGGAAAACACACAGAAACAACCAACACATGGGAAACACACACAAAGACCAGGGATAAAAGACGGCAAAGCCATCTCCTTCTTGACAAAGGGGACCCTGGGTGACTTTATGTTAGGTGAGACAAGATAAATCAGAAATCGGGATCCTTCCCATATATCAAAACTGAAAAAAATTTGACCTCATATATGCAGAAAACAGAAGAGAAGTTACAGGTGCCTGCTGAAAAGCACATGGGCAAGCACTGGTCGATGGACACAGAATTTCTGTTAGAGAGGGGTAGGTGTAAGATGCCTATTGTCCAACATGGCAACTGTAGTAACAGCATCATATGAGTACTCTTACACACACACACACACACACACACACACACACACACACACACATGTTAGCTGAGTGAGCCGTGCTATGATACATACATATATCAAAACATGTTATATGTGATAAATATCCATACAACTGTTTTTCAAAAAAATTAAAGAAATCTGTCTCTCCAATCTCCTCTCAAATGTATCCAGATATTAATATTTTAGGACTATATAAAGAAAAAATATATTATCTCACTCTTACTTAAAGTAATATCCTTACATCTCAGATACACAAATGCACGCGCGCGCACACACACACACACCACACACACACACACACACACACACACACACACACACACACACACACAGTGCTATGGCAGCTCTGCTGCTCCCTGGGGCTTCCATCTTAATGGAGTCTGCATGATTCAGCAGCCAGGAAGCCATGACTCAGCATTCAGCCCATGACTCAGCATCCAGGAAAGGCTTGACTAGACACTCAGTAAGGCAGGGCTAGCTCCACATCTCCCAGGCCCAATTCCATTTTAGGTTTTATTTTTGTTTTTTATCCACCCCCCACACCCCATAAAACACAAATGACTTGGATAATGACCTCTTGGGTCTCATCTCCAGAGACTCTCCCATTTGGTTCCTGCTTCAAGTAGAATGGGTCTTTTGCAGGGCCTTTAATGACTACAAGTCCTCCTTGTCTCCAGTGTTTGCAGACTGTTCACTAACTCCTAGAGCCATCTAGTTACCCTCCTGGGAATGTCTAGCCATCTCTCCAGTTTCCATGTGCAGGTACTCATTGGGGAATTCCCTGCCATCCCATCTTCGCTCAACTCATGGAGTGGTACTGTTTGTTCTCCCTGCATCTTCTTTCATTGTCTGTGGCACTAACTGTAGCCTCAAATGCTACATTTGGATCATTTTTAAGTCTCCACCAGTGGACGTGAAGCTACTAGAATGTTAACTCCTCCCCCCGCCTTTTTTTTTTGGGGGGGGGGGGTCGAGACAGGGTTTCTCTGTATAGCCCTTGCTGTCCTGGAACTCACTTTGTAGATCAGGCTGGACTCGAACTCAGAAATCCACCTGCCTCTGTCTCCGGAGTGCTGGGATCAAAGGCGTGCGCCACCACGCCCGGCAACTCCTCCCCTTTATTGCCTCTATGTAGTGTACAACTGGACACATGCAAAGTAAGGACCAATGAATGCATGATCCTGTGTGAATCAAAACTGTATTTTGATTTTAAATTGTCTCTAAAGCCTGCCTGTAAACATTTTTATCTTATCTAAATAGCTTCCAGGTATGGGAGTGTTTGCAATTGATCTAAGGCTGTCAGATATGGCAGTGTGTTATATCAACAGAGAAGATTTCAAAAAATTCTCCCAACAGTTTGGTCTAAATGAGACTGGGCCTTTGTAAATGTTTTCCCTCACTAATTCTACTGAATGTCTAGGGTGATGTAAGAGTGTAGCCTATGTCTATTTGGAGCTCTGCACTCAGGAAACAAAGACCTTCTGTCTAAGAAGCCCATTTTATTTGGAAGAAAATCCAGCTTCCATGTGATAGAGGGCAAGAAAAATTGAATCCATCCTCAAACATGGGACAAACAAGATGCAGCCTCCTTGTCGAGGTCCTCACCAATGGAGAAAGTAGAAAGCCTAGATCTGGAAACAGGCTGACCATGGAGCAGGTGGGGCTCAGGGACCCTGGAAGCCTACTGCATATGGCTAGACAGAACAAGTCTGAAGCAGTAAGTCCTAGTACCAGATTCAATTGTTCATAAGGGCTGAGGTCCTGAAGATCTACCTACCTGGTGCACCCTGCTTTGGCTCAGGCACAAGATATGTCTGATATGTCAGTCTGAAATTCTTCAGGGTCTTAGGACTGCGGAATCTGAGACAAGTGATGACCAGAGAAATTCCTAAATTTCAAGGTCCATTTTATCTATATGTTGTTGTTGTTGTTGTTGTTGTTACCATTGTTATTTTAAGCAGGATGTCATATAGTCCAAATAGGATGTCATGTAGCCTAGGCTAGTTGGGAACTCGCTACATAGCAAGTTCAAGGTGTATGCCATATCTGGTTTTATGTGGTACTGGGTTGCAACCCAGGACTCTGTGTTTATTAATCCACTCCTCCACCTGAGTAACATCCTCAGGTTCCCATTTTGAATTGGATGTTCAGAGAGAAAACTCTTAGTTTGTAAAAAAAAAAAAAAAATCTACATATACACAAAGTACTATTGATGAGACTAGCCTTCTCTACCTGCCACCGTCTGGACATCGTGTGTGACTCTGACTTATAAGTTTGTATTCTTCTTTGAGATTTCATTTTATGCCAGACAGAATGGCACAGTCGATAAAGCAAAAGACACCTCGTGCTGCTGAGAATGTTGGGTAAGGGAGGTGGGGAGTCTTGTACAGTCACTGTGGAAAACAGCTCTCAGGAAGCTGGGGATAGATCTATCTCAAGATCGAGCCATACTACTCTTGGGCATATACCCAAAGGACCTACATCCAACTACAGAGACACATATGTGTTGCTGCTTGCTTGCTTGCTTGCTTGCTTGATTTATTTACTTATTTATTTACTTATTTACATATTTTTAGTGCTGAAATTTTTTATTGGTTATCTTATTTATTTACATTTCAAATGTTATCCCCCTTCCCAGTTAAACCCCCTATCGTCTCCCCTGTTCCCCCTGCTTCTATGAGGGTTTCCACCCACCCACCTCAGCACCCTAGCATTCGCCTATGCTGGGTCATCGACGCTCCACAGAACCAATGGGCTCCCCTTTCATTGATACTAGATAAGGTAATCCTCTGCTAAAATATGCAGCTGGACCCATGGGTCCTCCCATGTGTACTTTTTGGTTGGTGGTTTAGTCTCTGGAGCTTTGGGGGGCCTGGTTGTTTGATATTGTTGTTCTTCCTATGGGGTTACCTTCAGTCCTTCAGTCCTTCCCTAACTCCTCCATTGGGGTCCCCACACTTAGTCCAATAGTTGCCTGTGTGCATCCACATTTGTATTGGTCAGGCTCTGTCACAGCCTCTCAGGGGACAGCTATACCAGGTTCCTGTCAGCAAGCACTTCTTAGCATCAACAATAGTGTCTGGGTTTGGTGTCTGCAGATGTGACGGACCCCTAGGTGGGGCAGTCTCTGGATGGCCTTTCCTTCAGTCTCTGCCTCACTCTTTGTCCCAATATTTCCTTTTGACAGAAGCAACTCTGGATTAATATTTCTGAGCTGGGTAGAAACAGTGTAGATGTCCATCAACAGCTGAATGGATAATGAAAACATGGTCCATTTATACAATGGAACATTAGTCCCCTGTTTTTAAAGAATCGGTAAATTCACAGATGAATAAATGGACCTAGAGTGAAAAAATTATCCGGAGTGAGGGAACCTAGACCCCGAAAGATAAATGTATTGTGTATTATCTTATATGTGTATATTAGCTGTTAAGCTAAAGAAGCAGGTTATAATCTGTATAGCCACAGAGTCTGTGTATAGAGTATGGGACTAGGAGGGAGGGAAGGTTCTCCCAAGGAAGAGGAAATAAATCTATAGTTAAAACGAAAGGGGGAGACAGGAATGGGAGGACTAAATGGGGAGGACGAGTAATGAAAGAGTAAGGAAGGGAATGCAGGGGTGGAGAGCTGACACTAAGGGCCATTTGAAGAGTCCTATGGAAATCAAATAACAGGGGAGACAATGCCCCTGCTGGCATCTTTCACCATCAAGTGAAACTTCCAGTGCGAGGAATAGATTGCTTCTGATTGAGTTGTTGGCCAAAGGAAAACCCCAGATAACTCAGATTATTGCCAAAGCCATCGCTCTCCATAAACTAACGATAAAGCCCTGTTACTGAAGACAACACGTACATATCCCATGTAAGTCACACTGGTACTTAGCTAGAGCCTTGAGCCCTACTGACTAGTGTGCAGGCACTCTGCTCACTACTAGAGGAAAAAGGCAAACACCAACCCAGCTACAAACTCTGAAGTCTACAATATGACTTGTCTGTGTGATGTGCTGGTACAATACTGGCACAAATGGTGTGGGGGTAACCAACTGCTCTCTGATCAGATTGAAGGCCCATTCACATGAGATGGACCCCATGCCTGACACTGCTCAAATGGATAAGAACCTGAGACTGCATAGCCATGGACCAATGGGAAAACCAAAAACTACAGTTTGGTGAAAAGAATTTAGCAATAAAATAACTGCTAATGACATTCTGCTACACTCATAGGTCAGTGTCTCGCTCATCCATCATCAGGGAACCTTCCTCCTGCAGTAGATGATAACCAATACAGAGACCTACAACTAGAGAATGTACAAAGAGTGAGAGACTTTGAAACACTCAGTCCTAAGTGGGTTGTTTTCATCAAACCCTTTCCCTGTAGTGCTTTGGGAGCTACATAGAAGAGGAGGCAGGGACATTCTAAGAGCCAGAGGGGATGAGAGACATCAGAGAAACAGTGTCTTCCAAGCACAGCAGGACTGATGGACACATGAATTCACAAAGACTGTGGCAGTATGCACAGGGCCTGCACAGGATCAGGCTAGATGGGGTCCCAGTGCTGAGAGGGAAAAGTAGACATGATCTCTCATCCATTACCAACAAACTATCCCCAACTGACAACTCCTTGCAAAAGAAAAATTAATATCCTCTAGTGGAATCTCACTGGGTATATTAATTACACTTACGGGCTATGCCCAACAGTAGATGGCCAACAAAAAAACGAACTCAGTAGTTGTTTTTATAAACTTTGTGTCTCAAATTGCTTTGTTTGGGTCTTGTTTTGTTTTGTTTTGTTTTGTTTTGTTTTTTAATCTTACTGGTCTTTTGCTGTGTGTTATAGTTTCTGATTTTGTGTTATAGAGGGTTTGGGAGGTGTTTCTTGTGCTTTTACAGTGGTTTTATTTTATTCTGAATTGTTTACCTATTGGTTTTCTAATGAGAGGAAGAGAGAAGGGAGAAAGAGAAAGGGGAGGGAGAGAACAGAAAAGGAAGACATGAAGTTGAATGGGTGGAGAGGTGGAAAGGATCAAAATGACCGAAAAGCCAACATGAGAACATTGAAGGGATAGATAGATAGATAGATAGATAGATAGATAGATAGATAGATAGAGATATGTATATGTATCTAATGTCTCTCTGTGTGTGTGTATTTTCCTACCAGAAAGTCTTAAGTATCAATCATCTTCGGACCGTTCAGCACAACAGCATTTGATTGGCAGCCTCTCTTCAAGTCACAGCCATGTTTCCAGGCTTGGCCATCATTCTTGACCTTGTGATAAGCTTTGTGAATTTTAGCGGGTGAGAGGGACATGTTGCAATTCAGCTGGCCCTGAATTTTGATAGAAGGATGACAGCTCAGTAAGAGATGAAGAAGAAGAAACATCTGGGAAACACACGTGGAGCTGCCAGCATGTTCCCTGCTGGGCCTAGCTTCCTCTTCTATGGGATGAAGGGAATACATGAACATTATTCTCTTTGACTTCAGGTAACTGGAGGAGACATTTCTATAAAGCCTATTGAGCAAGTCTCCCTTTCTCTGTTGTGATTCTTCTCCCAACCCAATTATAGGCTGACTTCACTATCCATCTCCTTGATTAAATCCATTATCCCAAGATAAAATGTGAATGAGTAACAGATTCCGATAGAATTTTCATAACCCAACCCCGACCCACAAAAAAGCATGCGTTCTCAAATGTCTATCAAGTGATGAAAAAGCCTAATCATGTCCATAGCCACATGGTGAAGAAGACTTTGATGAGCAGGTGAGATGACTCAAAGGGTAAAGATGCTTTCCACCAAGTCTGACAACCTGAGTTAAATCCCAGGACCAACGTGATAGATGGAAGGAAATCTGACTCTCACAAATTATCCTCCAACCTTCATATGTATACACACACACACACACACACACACACACACCACACACAAATAAAATAGACGTGTTGTGAATATACTGTCAGCCAGAAACAATGCAAAAAAATTGTCAACTCATCGGCTCCATTAACACTCATAACCAGTCTAAGAGGTCAGGATTCCAGCTGCACATTCAATAGATGAGAAGAGCAGAAAGCTAAGAAATGCCAGCTGGGAAATGAGTAAGGCAGACTCTGAACCTAAGAAGTCATGACTCCGAAACACTCATTTCTAGCTTCTTCCCAGCAGTGTGTTCCAAAGAGAAGTAGCCAACGAAAGGTAACATGGTACCAAGCCACCCCAAGGAAGAAATTAAACAACACTGGTCATCATGCCCTAAGTCTGGGATTGTATTGACATCAGCTCAAGGGATGGAGGTGAACTCAGTACCCAGCAGGTGGATCTGGGTCACTGGCATGGCCAGGATCCAGGATTCCCAAGAGCAGCAAGAGGGCAAGCCTTGGTACATGCACGTGTTATGAGTCTCTTGCTCCCATCACATTTGCTGAGGTTATCAGCCCATCAAGGCCAGATTTAAAAGGTTGAGGGAGGTGTTGACTCTTGATCTTGAAGGGAGGATCTGCTCCGTCCTGTTAGAAACTGTGATGTGCCAGATGGGAGGAATTCGTGGCCTTATTCTGCAGTCCAGCGCATCCACCCACATTCACACTTTTGTTCTCTCTCTCTCTCTCTCTCTCTCTCTCTCTCTCTCTCTCTCTCTCTCTCTCTCTCTCATAGCACATCAGGACATCTTCTGCTAAAGAATCATCCAAAAGATTTGTTGAACCCAGGCTGCTCAGCCCAGCTCCACGGTATATGAGGAAGTTGGTCTAGAAAAAGGCCAAAAAATGCAGAGTTTGCGTTCAAATTCTCAAAGGATGTTCATGTTGCAGGGTCCGTTCTGGACACCCTATTATGGCCCTTCCTCTTTGAGTATCTTCCCTTAAGAAGTACAATTGGCAAAAACAAAGCAAATTCAAATACACCTTTTATCTTTTCCCTCCCTCCTCCCCACTCTTTCTGTCTCCCCTATTAAAGCTTTCACAATGGCTATAGTCACATCATTAGAATCTGGCTGCTCCCAGATGCAGCAGCCTTCCCCACCACACCACCATACCCCCACCCCAACCCCCAAGCACTACCCTGCTGACAGAGAGAACCCAGCTGCAGAGGAGCTCAGAATATCCCCAAGGGGCTGGCCAGGCTTCAGTGCATTTGGGCAGCTGAGTGGCAAAGCCACCTGGGATACTCAGTCCCGTCCCAGCAAATCCCACTCGTGTCCAGCAAAGAGACAAGCAGGAAAGTCTGGAAGCGAAGACACACTCAGACCACAGTCCTGACTGCAGCCTAGGATATTTCTAGAAGGTTCCCAGAGGCACACTTTCACACATCCCATACTCTACCCCAAATCTCCTTGTCTGCTCTTTATTCCCACTTCCTGTGTATTCCAATAAGCTATTGCAAACAAAGCTGTTTGTAATGGAACACCCTCTTAGGTGCTAAACACAAGCAAGCACCCCCTTTCATCTAGATAATTAATATGCTCAGCCCAGAAGGTCCATACATCCACAAACATGACCCTCACACTTAGTTGTTGAGCACGGTGGTCCTGAAAAGCCATAAACCTCTAGCTAATGGCTTGTTCGGGATCAAGATGACCACATTAGAGATACAACAAGTGAAACACAGCTTCACAGGACAAATGATGTCATCTGGAACAGAAGATGGGCACAATGCTTAGAGTAAATATTAAGGATTCCCCACCCCCACCCCCCAGCTCATTCCTAGTCAGATCTGTGAAGCTTTTACCTGCATTTCACATGACCAAGTGCTGGGAATAGCAGCTGAGTTGGGTCTGACACTTACTCCAGAACAGCTTAAGAATGTCCTGTAGCTATTGTTCTGTTAATTAACTGTGTCAGCCAGATCACTGGGGAAAGGTTTTCTTGAGAATACAGACTGTTTTAAGTACTTCTGAGTACTTTGGGAATACCAGAGGATTTCAATTGTCAAGTACCAACAATCACTAATTATAATCATTCTCCCCTGGGTCTCAGGAAGTGTTACCTTACCGGGTAACACTTGTTAACTTAATTTCAACTACAGCATGTACTTAAGGAAGATTAAATTCAACTCCACTCAAATCTGCATTCATCAAGTTCTCTGTGGATGGAATATACTCAAGCTAATTGGCTTGAAATGTGCTCCACAAATAGGCCCTCCCTCACTTAGTCAAGGGGCAAGATTTAATACTGCACCCGAAACCTACAAAAGTAAAAATACCACTTTGTGATCCTTTAGATAAAATTAGGAGGATGTTCCATGTCGGGGACTGTGGTGACATCTGTGTACATTCATCCCAGAGGGACACAAACCATGTGTTCAATAAACAAGAATGCCTAGAGGAATCATTCAGGAACACGAAAGGAGCCATCTGTTGCTCCTCTCTCTGTTCCATGTCTCTGATGAGGAGACATGACATTAAGTTCCTTAGCTGCCTTATCTCAATGGGAATTTGGAGATCCTATGAAAAACACTCTTGGGTCACCCGTGCAGACAAAGGAAACTGCTATTATGTGGAGGGAGGTAAAAAAAAGCAGATGAGTCCCCATATCAACCCATCACCAGTCTCCACCCTCCACTCAAATGTGCACCACCACCACCCTTTCAAGCCAGATCCATACACCCTGGGACCAAAGGTCTTAAAGGCAATTCCGACAATATTTTTAAAAATGAAGGAGAAGAAGAAGGAGAGGGAGCGGGAGTGGGAGAGGGAGAGGGAGAGGGAGAGGGAGAGAAGGAGGAAGGAGGAGGAAGGGGGAGGAGGAAGAGGAAGGGGGAGGAGGAGGAGGAAAGGGGAGGAGGAGGAAGAGGAGGAGGAAGAGGAGGAGGAAGAGGAGGAGGAGGGAGATACCAGAAGATGAACAGTGAGGAGGGAGGCAGGGCAGGGGTTAAGTATGACAGCTTTCCACGCAACACACAAAGAAACACTTTGTCTTTCTGTCTTTCTGGAGTCAAGCTGATGCAGCCATAAAGCACAGCGGCTCTGAACAAACCTGCACCAGTCCCATTCACACTTCTAAAGCATGGCTCTTTTATCATTGTGGTCTTTCTGCGAATTAGCTAAGGAAGAAACCCAGCAAGATGTTCAATCTATTGCATACCAAAAACATCACTGTTGCTGTTTGGGATGTTGAAATGTTCTTACAATCAAGAAGATCTTGAAATGACTGGTGTGACATCCAAAGTTGTATTTCTCACCTCCGTGGTCCAAGCAACTGACTTATTCATTGGGAATCTTTATATCACATACAAGCTTCAACACAGGAGATATGAAAGATGCTGAAGACAAATCAGGATGCAGAGCACTTAAAGTTTACTTAAAATGCTGCCAGACAGCTCTCAGTCCAGGTAGAGAAAGCAGGCTTTATCTAGATACACGTAGAGGGGACCAGGCCAGGCTCGGGATGACGGGTTTGATGAGAATAGAGCTGAATCAGGAAGGAAAGTCTCTCTCATCTCCGTTGGGAAGCTTCTCCAGAAAGGAGGCAGAGCAGATGCATACACAAAATTCTAGGGTGAATAAATTCCAAACAGAAGAACTCTAAAAGCACACACACTTAAGTGGCATTCTGGTGTGACAGATGGACACCAGTCCCCTAGCACTTGCTCTGTACCAGATGCTTCATAGCACTGACCTTATTTCAATGATGCTGTAACACTGCCTGGATGTGGCTCCCATTTTACCCACCTCTGACTAGAGGTGTGGCCACGGGTCATCAAAGGGTAGAACCCCTAAACTAAACCAGTGGAATCTCCCAAAGCATTAAGAGTCTATTCTAAGGAACCAGTGCCTTCGAAAGACAGTGAATATGCAGAAGGGCAAGAATAAGAGTCTGATTGCACAGATGCCAGCTGCCTGAGATGATGGCTAGGAAAAGTTCCTCTAATTATTGGGTATATGCAACGAGTCATTAAGAAAGAAATACACAGGCGTGTCTACACTTCTATTTACAGCTACACGAGCTTAACTGCACATGAATCGCAAAAACAAGGGATGAACGGATGAGCTATATGACCATGTGATTGTGAAACATTTACAACGAAATGGCTTTCTCCTTCATCTGCCCACTTATGAGGTTTGCTCATGACCCAACATACATCATTCCACTCTATCCTTGCTAAGCACCTCTTGTCCTTTTCTTCTGGTGGTGCCAGGGATAGCACACCTGCTGAGAGAAGGAGGGAGTATGCTGTTTTCATGCATCACATGGGCTAGCCAGTGTCACCTTGCGGGAGCCAGGAGGGCTCAACATGAAAATCTTTCAGAAGCTCCTTGCTATAAATCTGTCCCTTATTAATAAAATACAGTGATAATTCCTGGAACAGCAGCCTTTTATCCTAAGTCAGGGTGTGATGGAGCAGTCAAAATCAGAATGACTCATGGGCCCAGGGACGTGGTTGAAAGGGGAATACTAATGCATGGCTTCCAGAGAAACAGCATTAGACCCAGCCAGCAAATCAAAGATATTTTAACACTTGTGTTTATTCTGGAAACTGGTAGGATAGCAATGGGAGTTTTGAGCTCATGAGATGGCTCTAAGGATAAAGGTGTCTGCCATGAAAGCCCTAGGGCCTAAATCTGATCATCAGAACCCATGTGAAGGGAGAAGGAGAGAAGTGACTCCACAAAGTTGTCCTCTGACTGCCACATGCATGATGTAGCATGTATATACACCTGCATACAGCAGCAACAACAACAACAACAACAATAATAATAATAATAATAATAATAAAACAAGAATTTTGTACAACATTTTACAAGACAAGTGCTAGACTATTTGAAAAATCTAGTTATGGGTGACACCAAAGAAGTTAGATCCAAATTTCATGACGACAAATTGACCCCCATCCAGCCAAATAGGTTGAATTTTCCCTATTGTAATTATTTCCTTCCCCTATTTGAACCACATTATGTTAGAATTTAGAGTTCTCTGCTGACAGTTTTAGCTGTAATTTCCTCTTCTATCAGATAACAACTTTGCTATCCATTTGACTTAGAATAGTATGTCATTTTGAGGGACAAAAAGAGAAGCCATTATTGGAGTGGCAGGGTCTCATGTAGCCAGGCTGTCCTCAAACCCAGTCTATAGCGAAGGATGGCCTTAAATTTCTGATCCTTCTGTTTCCTCCTCCCAGGTCCTGGGATTAAAAGCGTGCAACACTATGCCTGGTTTATGCAGTGATAGAGGAAGGACTCTGGGCTTCATATAGCACACTCAGCAAGCATTCTACCAGTGGAGCTAAACTCTCAGTGCAGGGAGATTTTGTTTTGTTTTGTTTTGTTTTTTTGTTTTTCAAGACAGGGTTTCTCTGTATAGCCCTGGCTGTCCTGGAACTCACTTTGTAGACCAGGCTGGCCTTGAACTCAGAAATCCGCCTGCCTCTGCCTCCCGAGTGCTGGGATTAAAGGTGTGTGCCACCACGCCCGGCTTCAGGGAGGTCTTTAAAGCCTAAAAATCTTCTCTCAGGATCCCCTGTAAGAAAGAACCAGAGCTATGGAGAAGACACAGTGAGGACCTGGTGACTTACTCTGTCCTTACTCAAGGTCTTGCCAACCTCAGAAGCCCTTGATTTGAATGACCAGAGACTCTCTGTAGCTACAGGGTGACCTAACCTAGTATCTCCAAAGAGGCCACGACAAGTTGCCATGGTCCCTCCAAAGAAGCATTGGAGATCCTTCTGCCAATGCCACACAAAGTTGACCCTTCTCACACTCCCTGTCACTGTCGTGCAGTATGGTGACGCTCCATCTGAGACGCTCCTCTCAAACTCCACCACCTCTGGCCTTTATGAGGTTATAGAACAATAGTTCCTCAACCTTAAAACGGGGAGATTCTCCCCAAGGTAAATGGCTGGGAGCCACCTCCAAGGTACAATGACCGAATTGTTCAAGGCCTTTGAGCTGAAGCAAACCTCTAACCTACAGCAGCAACAGCATCCAGGAGCCTTTTAGACTCACAGACTTCCAGGCCCTGCCTCATTTGGACTCACCAGAATCTGCACTTGAATAAGGTTTGCAGGCTCTCATGCACCCTCCAGTTTGAGAAGTTTTGCTCTGGACCCAAGGAATGCTGCATTTTATTCTATTTCATTCTATGTTTTTATTGCATATATATATATATATATATATATATATATATATATATATATATATATATATATACATGTATGCATAAAAGCTTAGTTTGATGGCACACAATGTTAGTGCCAGCACAGGAAACAGAGGCAGAAGCAGAAGGAGCTCTGTTAGTTCAAGGCCAGCCTGGACTACATAGTGAGTTTCAAGCCAACCAGGACTATACAGTACGAGCCTGTCTTGAGAAAGTCAGTAAGAAAGCTGAAATGAAACAAAACCCATGACTTTGCACACTGATTTTAAAACAGGAGTGACTTGATGACTTTCCTTTCTCTTGTTCCCACAAATCCATCTCCTCATCTGTGCACGGCTTTTATCTACACATGCACAAGATGTGAGAAGGAAATGCAGGAGGACCCAGCCAAGCAATGGTCAAAGTGTTATTCAAATACTTGTCCGTGTGTGTGGAGAGTGTGGGTGTCAGTGTGGGTGCATGCGTGTGGAGGTTAAGTATCTCCCTCTATAGCTTACAAGGTTTTTTGGGTTTTTTTTTTTGTTTGTTTGTTTGTTTTGACACAGGGTTTATTCATTCAACCTGAAGCTCATAACTGGCTCGATTGGCTGGCCAGAAAGTTTTCAAAGTCCCAAAGTCCCAAAGTCCCGGCTTCACCTCCCCAGTGCTGGGTTATGGGCACACACTGCCGTGTCTAGCTTTGTGAGTGGGCCCTGAGGCTGTGGATGCAGGTCCTCAAGCTTAGACACCAAGCACTTTACAGCAGAGCCATCTCTCCAGCCCCACAGGCTGCTTTTAAACAATGTGGCAAGCCCAGAAGGAAAACAGAAACACAGCAAACCTGGAACTTGAACAGGATAGGATTCCACAAGGTAATTCAGATGGTCAAAGGCAGTCAAGGGTTAGTCAAGGGTCTTCTCACAAAAGTGCCTTCTGCATCCAGGTGCCCTCTGTGGTTGTCCCTCTGAGGTGGGAATATTTGCATGCATATGAGATACCTTGGAGATGGAACCCAGGTCTACTTAAGAAATCCATGTATATTTCATGTATGCCTTATGCGAAGTCTGAAGGTAATGTTATAGAATATATTCAGTTAATTTTATATGTCAAATAAAGTTTTGTGGTATGGAATTTTTTTGCTTGTGGTCCTTTAAAAAAATCTCAGATTTAGGGAATCAATAATGTCCATTCTTTATGTGCTGTCGTAGAAACGCAGGACGGGACACAGTCCTTCTTTGTGGCTTATTGTTGTTTGGTTTTATTTCATTTTGCTTCCCCACTCCCTGTGTCTTCTCCTATTCCTCTTTTCAAACTTTGTCCCCAAGACATCTGCCAGCCCAAATGGCAGAGGCTGCAAAGCCCTGAAACCCAGCACGCATCCTGCTGGGCACTTCTCAGCCCTTAGCAACTTTTCCTTCTTCTCTGTTCTCCAACAAAGCTAGTCTAAGACAAAGCAGCACTTTCCCAAGGGCACCAAATCTCCAAAGTGTGGCATCCCAGCCATGGACAGACAGACAGACAGACCCTCTTTCTGCTGGAGTCAAGGGGGTCAAGGACATAGAGTTCCCCCACCAAGAACTACACTGGGGACGGATGACTGCTCAGAGAAGGGGATGTTCCCAACACAGCAGCATTCCCGGCAACCGGGGTATTTTCCGTTCTTTCCAAGAATCAATAAGTTTGGGCAAAATTCGGACAAATCTATCCATCTGCTTGAGGGGAGACAGAAACAGAAAACCTCTCCAGAAAAACCTCAGAGAGAACTGCAGACTCCTGAAGAGGGGCCTTGCTTACTCCCGAGAGCAAATGTATGTCAATCCAAGGGTGTTGCTTCTCTGTCTGGTCCCTTGGAGGAGCCTAAACTCCTAGCAAAGAGACACACCTCAACGGCCTGAATGTTCTAAATGACTCAAATGCTTCTTCTGTAGAGTTCATGCCAGCCCTTCAGACTGGCAGCAATTGAGCTCCTATTCCAAATGCCAGAGTGAAGAGCGGTAGTCTGGGAACACTGGCATACAGGTGAGAGTGGAGAGGACAATGTTAAAGCCAGCAGACTAAGCCCATAACCAGAAGGTGCAGACACCTATCCTGTGGGTGTGATCGTGGAGGGGTCCTGTGGGTGTGATCGTGGAGGGGAAAGCACTCTGGTGAATAATAACCATGAAGAGGCTCGTTTGATAACATGCTTGCCTTGCAAGCATGAGGACCAGAGTCCCATGCCCTAGAACCCACGTAAAAACGAAAGGGAGATGGGGGGAAGCAGGGCATGGTGGTGCGTGCTTCTAGTTCCAGCACTAGGAGGCAGAGAGATTCCCTGGGGTTCACTGGTCAGCCCTCCTGCCTTACTTAGCAAGTTAGCTCTGGGCCAGTGAGGTGGATGGCTTCTGATCTCAGAGCCCTCTGCCCATGTAAATACATGCACATAAACAGACAGACGCACAAGCATGTATGCACACAACACACTAAGAATGGAAATGACTCTAAACAAAGCTGCCAATGCCCAGCTCCAAAATTCAACCTTCAACCACTATCTTCCTCCACAGAAAAAAACAAAAACAAAAACAAAAACAAAAGCAGTGCAGTATAGATGCCTACAAGCCAGAGAAAGCAGGGCTCTTGCTCTAAGCTAAAAAGGTTTGGGGACAACAGTAATGAGAGTCCTCCCTTATTTTTCTGCTGCTCCACTACGTAATTTATGAGCTCGTCATACACAATTTTCATCTACTCAAGAGCTATCTTGCCCAACCTTTCAACTGCAGCTAACTTTGTACAAGATGAAAATAGCCCAATCCATCATGATGATAGAAATTTTTCTGTCTTCCGGGCCCATCCTGCCAACAAAATGCCAGGAACCTCGCTGCCTCGGATGGCTTATTCCAGTGCTTTAGATCCAAATTTCATTAGGACTGTGTAATAGCACGTCCTGCCCACAGGCTAATGCTTGCCACATTTGCAAAGCTGGCCACATCTGCAAGCACCAAGCCACCTGCTCATGGGAGTGGGCCTCCTCAGCAAGTAGAACATGGAAGGCCCTGCATGATTTTACATACCCTCCACCTGGTCGAGCCTAGAGCAAAAAATTTAAAACCAAAGTAAATTAAAATGGAGACGGGTATTATCAGGCTGAAATGGGGATATTTCAGGGACAACAGTTTAGATGAAGCCACATTCCCGGACAGATTTCCTGGACTCCTGTACCTAGGTATTCATAGGCTGTTGACCACAGTTGTCATTCTTCTGAGAGTGGCCTTAAGAGAATCCTTGGCCTCCCTGAGCCTCTACTTGTCTGTAAAAGGAGCACAGATGTGTGAACATAGGATGAGACAAAACACAAGAACTGCTTGGCCCAGGGAGGGGCTCAGAGTAACTGTTCTACACTGTCCAGTGTGCAAACACATACATACGGTCTATTTATTTCTAGTTTTGTGTTTGTGAGCAGAGCCAGGAGGCTTGAATCCATTTCATTCTCAAGCCATCTCTGTATCTGTCCCTGTCTCTCTCTTACACACATCTAAGCACTATACAGTTATGTGTTGTGCACTTTTGCACTCTGTAAAAACCCACTCATCTTTATGCATTCCTATATGATGTGGCTTTCCCTAATGAGTCACTCATTAAAATCTAGGCTATCATTTATACCTGATCACTGCTGTATAATATTCCATTGTGTGCAGGACCATAGGTTAGCCTACCGCTGATGAGCATTTGTGATGGTTTCAGGTTCTTCCTCTGACAGAAAGTGCTGCAGTAATCATTCTCACACAGGTAGACATCATTACAAGATTCCCAAGGTGTGCGACAAGAAGGGCTCTGTGGGCCGTGTGTTACACATCCTTCTGACTTTTTTACTCTGTTTTGACTTGATTATAGTGTCAAGTCATTTTTCTGAACATCTTGTTCCAGTTACACCCTGGCTTCCTAACTCTTGCCAAAAGCACTGCAAACACCTTTGAGGACTGCCATTCCTGTTAAGCAGGGACGGCTGGGGGTTTGGAACGCTGGCTTAATGGGTCCCCACACCAGCCACCTGGAAATTCCAAGTCAGAGACCTTCATGAGAAGTTCGTCATGTTCATGATTTCTGACAAAGACCTCCTTAAAAATAAGCGGTTTTGTGGGCCCCTGGCTTTGGGGATAAAACTTCCGCAGAATTATCATGTCCTGTTCTACCCAGGAGTGTAACAGTCTGTAACAGCTGCTGTTTTCCCCAGAGGGACAGTGGCTGACAGCCTCAGATTTCACTTCCAAACCACCTTTACACATACACTTCAGGTTCTGATGTCTCCACATGAGGCAGAGCTTTTTTCCCCCATCTTGTTTGACCTGTGCTGCTTAGCAGAAAGACCCCTGTATTGTAAATGCTCAATTCAATTTCACATCAGAGAGCTAAAGTGTGAGCCCATTGGCTAACAGTAAGTATTCTGTTAACAAAAATCTGTCTCTTCCTCCTTGACAAGACTACATTTCCCAGCACCCTTTGCAAGGTGCTATGGCCATGTGACTGAATTCCAGCCAATTAAATATGACCAGAAGTCATATTTAATTGCCACTTCCAATCCTTTCCCACTCATCAACACTTCCCAAAGATCCTGCACTCTCTTTTCCTGGCTGCTAGCTGAACGCAGTCTCATCCCTTCCTGTGTTAACCTGGGTTCACAACAAGAAACTAGTAGTGACACCTTTTACCCTTGAGACGTTGGCATCTGTCGTAGCTATTGCTGTTGCCTTCGTGGCAGAGAGAAGATCTCAATATGGATCCCAGATTGATCTGGTGGCATCTTTTAAAGACCAGATTTTATCTTTGAAGCAAACGGGACAGCTTAATTGCTTCCTTACCTGCCCATGTGCAGAGATGAGCACATTTCTGTGCATAGGGATTTGCTGTTGAAGTGCTTATGGGAGCCAGCAGAGTTTTGAATGATTTATCTAGGGCATAATATGATTTTTCTATGCAGCGCATGCATGCCCACTGACTGAGGACCAGACCATAAGGAACAGAGACACTGACTAAAGCTTCACTATGAAATAGCAAGGTAGATTAATTTATTTACAGCAATACATTCCCCAGACTTTAGTGGATTACGGCAATGATGGTTCTCTTCCATTATTGTAGTGGGTTAAGAGTTTGGACACAGTTTAACTCCCGGGCTGCTATAAAGGTATAGTCTGAGGGAACGTATTAACTCTAGGTTTCTTCACAGGACTCAGTTCCTCAGGGACCACTAGGCCAAGAACTAGTTCCTCTCCACCTATGGGGGCCTTCCTTACAATCTGACACTAGGTTCCATGAACCATGGACTAAGCCGCAAGGGACAGGAATTCCACAAGCAGCCTAAAAATGATGATTACCAGTTCATTTGTAAGTTTTCTAAACCTAATCTCTAAATTTTGTTTTTCTGGTCAAAATATCTTAAACCATCCCCACTATTTCAGGATCCAATGATAAGTGTGGGAAACCATGAAAGCTCACACCCAGATTGCAACTTCCATTGAAAGCAAAGGAGCTGCCCCCTGTTCCAGAAACAAATGCCCCGTGGCCTGAATCTCATTTGTCAGCACTTAACAATGTTCTTCCAAACTCCAGCTCTCGTCCAGCTGATTCTCTAGTGCAAATGTGGAGATTCTGAACACTAGCTCACATAGGAGGGCTCTGCCCTTTGTTGATGCTTATATGTAAGTTCCATCTTTGTGTTTCTTAAACAATAGGAAAAACTATGCCTATATTTTGTAAATGTACTTGTTAAAATTTGTGCTTTGGGTATATAATGGATGGAAAGTAAATATCATGCATTGCTTACTAAATAGTAAAATATGCTTAAAATTTCTTAAAATCAATTTTATATAACATGCAAGAATGACAACAGGGATCTTGGGGATGTTTTGTATTGCTTTGGAGGATATGTCTTGTATGACAGGAAATTCTGGGCAACAGCATGGTCCCCAAAGACACTTTTAGGCTCCAAGTTCTCTGAAGTATCCCTGTGCCCTAGACATACATCTCCCTTCTCTCCCCAACTCACATGGCCATGGATAAACCAGCCACACCGGCAAAGTCCATTCCCTAGGAATGAGCTCCATGTTTAGGTCTCACACAGTTATGTCTGGGCACAGGGCAGTATCCCAGGGAGGAGGCAATTTCTCCCACACTGGGCCAGCTGTGGCAGCATTTCATATTTGACATGGCTGAAGGATTCAATCATTCATGTTAGCCATGGCTTATTAAAATGCCTGGGCTTGCAGGAGATATATTTCCACAACTGTTCAGCCCAAAGGACTTTCATATGGTGGTTAGAATAAAAATGATTGCCATAGGCACTTGAGGAGTGGCACTATTAGGAGGTGTTTAACTTTAATTTTTTTTCAAAACCTACATGTTTTTTGTTTGTTTGTTTTTGTTTTTTGTTTTTGTTTTTTCAAGACAGGATTTCTCTGTATAGCCCTGGCTGTCTTGGATCTCACTTTGTAGACCAGGCTGGCCTCGAATTCAGAAATTCGCCTGCCTCTGCCTCCCAAGTGCTGGGATTAAAGGCATGCACCACCACACCTGGCGTGAAAACCTATTTCTAATGATAGTTCTTAAATGCTTAAGCCTCCCTTCTAGCCCACCATCTACCAGGGAGAGTGGAAAAGAAAGAATAGGGAAAATGGACCTGTTTAGAAATGGTATTTTGGAGCAGATCCCATCTGTGTTGTTAGGAAATGGCAGTTCAGTTGACAGGTCAGCAGAGGCAGATTGATCCACTCACAAATACTTCACAGGTATACCAGCAGTCCAGTTCAGTAGTGTCAGGATAGCAGCAGCAACAGCACAACCTAGCAGGAATGTCCAGGCCTCAGCCAAATCAGCAGGAGGCAGCAGCAAAAACCAGGAGAGACACCAGAAGTTCTCTGCTGTGCCTTTCTCAGCAAAGAAAAGATCAGCAAAGACTCGAGACCAACAAGCATTGCACAGCTAGCTCTATAAGAAAGCCTAGCCCATCCATCGTCACTGTCGATGGAGTCATTTATACTCTCTCCAAACATCGCCCTTCACCTATACTTTATAAATGAAGAAACAGAAATACAGAACAGCTCTTTTTAACTTCCCCAAGATCTTCCAGCTAGAGCGGGCTAGTAGTTCCTTGAGTTCAGCTGGCCCCATGGATTCCATTTCAACAGTGCCTGGCTTTGGTCCTCCCAGGAGGGAGTTCTGATCCCACAGTCCCTAGTGAAAGATGACTAGATGAGCTTCTCTGGACTATTCTTCCTTTACTCAACATCCTGAATTTTCTCTTCAACCCCAAATCAGATTTGGTCCCAGACAGATTTGCCCAACACTTTAAAATCACGTGTGAGATATCAACAAAATTTAATCTGTATTTGCCTTATTCTTTCTTGCTTAACGCATTCACACAACTGTGGACAAACAGCTACTTGAAATCCAGAAAACCTTTTTGGACATTGTATCTTTTGTCTCACACATAGGAAGGAACAAGCTGCTAAATATAAATAAACTTTTTCTCTAGGAGGTTTAAATCTGATTTTAAAGGTATTTTAAGACAGAAGTGAGAAGGGGGGAAATAATCAAGAATAAGGGGGCTGAAGAGGTGGCTCAGTCAGTAAAATGATTGTATGTAGCTGAGTTTGGATTCCCTAGCACCCAACTAAAAAGCCAGATGTGGTAGCGTAGACCTGTAATCCTAGCATTGGTGAGGCAGGGACTGGGGGCTTTCTAAAGCTCACTGACCTGCTAGTCTTACTGAATATGTGAGCTGCAAGTTCAGAAAGAGAGCCTGTCTCAACAGAGAATGTGGAGAATGATGAGGGGAAGACACCCCCACATCTGCTTCTGGCCTCCATAGACATGTGCACAAAGTGTGCACATGTGCACTTGAGCACACAGACAGACAGACAGACAGACAGACAGACAGACAGACAGACACACAAACATATACATACTCATACACTTCAAACATACAAAAGCAGAGAGAGAGAGAGAGAGAGAGAGAGAGAGAGAGAGAGAGAGAGAGAGAGCGTGCACATAAAGCCTAGTAGGAAAAGAAACACTGAAACCAGGGGTGTGGTGAGAAATATCAAGGTCACGAACACCATGCCCCATTGATACCCCGTTGACCTCGTGTCTCTCCATGGGAAAACACATTTTCTCAGTAGATAAAATCACTTGAAGATGCCAAGAGAGCAGACACGCTGAGTGACAGGGCTGCTGCTTGGTGGATATTTCCAACCATTCCGACAGGCTTATCTGTTAGTCACCCCGCTGTCCTGGGCTGACCTGTGCCACCCCAGCTCTGTCCCTGCAGGAGAGATCGCTCCTGGTGCACAAGCTGCTTGAGATTAAATTATTTTTATTCGGGAGGTTCGCCCCTTCTCAGGAGAGAAACAGCAGAAGTAACTCTGACTCGGTATTTATTTTACAGCTGCTGACACATCTCAGGATTATGAAAGACGTCTGCATTCTTTCCCTCTCATCTAGCCAACACTTTGGAGAACTCACTTTTGGGCTCTGCTCTTCGACACTCTTTTTTTTCTAGAACAGACTGACCTTGGAGTTCTTCTTTTCTGCTGAGTCATACCCTCAGCACCCACCCCTGAGCCGCGAATTTGTGGAGATTTGAGGAGCTAAGTATCCAAGCATTTGTGTAAGGAAGAATCCTCAGCTGGAGAAACTAAGGGCACAATGTGCACCCCAAATGAGGCAGCATAGCTTTTGTAACCAGACCTAGGATCTGTGAGCCCCTTCTCCCACCTCCAGTCCCTCTGACCACAGCCCCAGTTGTTTAGGGACTGAGGGATCCCCAGTGACATAAGGGCCTCTTGAAGAATTCACTTGGGCAACTGGCTGATAATCAGTGTATATTACTTTGGGTTTAAGTCAGAATTTTCTAGATAAAAGTTATTCTCATAATACAGTGTACATCAAATAACTGAAGCCAGATTTACCAATCAAACCAGGACAGTAAGATATCAGGGCAGGAGGTAGTCTGTCTTAGTCAATGTTCAATTGCTGTGAAGAGATATCATGACCACAACAACTCATATTAAGGAAAGCATTTAATTGGGGCCAGCTTACAGTTTGGGAGGTTTAGTCCATTATCATCATGGTGGGAAGCATGGTGGCACAAGGCAGACATAGTGCTGGAAAAATAGCTGAGAGTTCTATATCTGGATCCTCAGGCAACAGAAAGAGACACTGGGCCTGGCCAGAGACTTCAAAATCTCAATGCAGTGACATACTTCCTCTAACAAGGCTACACTTACTCCAAAAAGGCCACACCTCCTAATCCTTTCAAATAGTGCCACTTCCTAAGTGTTCAAATATATGCACCTATGGGAACCGTTCTCATGGTCCAAAAGATGTCATAAGCCATCTCGCTTCAACTCTTACATCCTGTTTTCCTCAGCTCCTCAACTCTTATGACTTGGAGACATTTAAAGGGGATTTTCCCAGAGACTTTGACCTGCTGTTATCAGCTTTGGTGACATATCATATATGCATACACATGCACACACACAAACAAACACACATATACACATACACACATGCAGGAGAAGAGCTGCATGATGGTTGCTGGCTGGTTTTGTTTTGTTTTGTTTGGGGAGTTTATTTTAGTATTAGACTAAGGAACTGACTATCATCATTTTTAGTATGTTTTTGATGTTACTTACTTATTAATATGCCCCAAGGCTCTCCCACATAAAATTTGAATTGTCTCAGAAGGGGAAAAGCATAAAATAGGAAAGCTGTCAGAAAAGAACATCACAACCAAAGAAATGTAATTTGTATTGGAAAGCATAGGCAATCTCCTTTAAGATGGCAGCTAGGGACCCACCATCCTTCATCTTCCATGTCTAACATGCTCTGAAGTTAAAATTCAGGACAGGAATGAGGGCACACACAGTAACCATGTCAGGAGGATATAATGAGCCTCATTAAATATATTCCTAAAGTCTTTCAGTCTCCCAGGAGTCTTGGAGCTCAGTGTGGGAGGAGCAAATGAGATAGCCAAGAAAAAGACAAAATGTATTGCCTGGTGGTGGTGGCAGTGGTGGTGGCAGCTGTGTCCACCTTTGGTCCCAGCACTCAGGAATCAGAGGCAGGCTGATCTCTTGAGTTCAAATTCCAGGACAGCCAGGGCTGTACAGAGAAACCCTATCTCTAGAAACAAAACAAAACAAAACAGACAAAGCCTATAAGCAGGTTGACATGGTCTTCAGATAGAAAGCACCCTTCCCTGACAGACATGCCAGTGATCCCTGGGTAACACTACCCTCCGTGACCAATGTGACCAATAGATGTCTCTTTCTTCCTGGCCAACAGCAGGAGCCACTATCCCTATTCAAGAGAAGCAGGCATCTTTATGCTCAGCTGAGCTTGAAGAACACATTTCAAACCCAAACTCACCCATCAGGAGGTTTTCCTAAGAGGCCCAGCAATCAAGATGTCCCCTCCCCTGGAAACAATACCAAGCCAATTAGCCATCAGAGAGGAGAGATGGAGATAAAAGTTTGTCTGAAAACCATTCTACATGACTAGCCTCTGCCTCAGACAGACTAGATCCAAATTCCTTGTCTTTAAAATTCAAGCTCCCTCATAAATGGCAAGGGCATAACCCACCCTAGGATATATTGTGAAGGCCTGAGCATTAGATGCATACAGTAGTTTAGAACACATTATGGAGCTAGATGTATGGTTAATTTGGAAGGGCGTCTACCCAGAATACATGAAGCCCTGGGTTCCATCCCCAGTACTACATAAGTAGGATATGGTAGTGCATCCTTGGAGTCCCAGCTCTGTGGCAGAGGAAGTAGGAGACTCAGAAGTTCAAGATCATCCTCAGCTACTTGTCTGAGAGCAAAGCATCCTGGGAGACCTAAAACCTTGCTTCAGAAAACAATTTTCACCGTGTCGAAAATACTGTCTCAGAGGTATCATCGTTCATATTACAAAGTATTTTCTGTTTTTCATTTTTCAACTGTTACAACTGTGAAGCCTGTGCTCTGCGCTCTCATGTGAGCCCACTGATACACTGTGCCAGCCTTCCCAAGCCAGGCTCCGGGTCCTCTCTGCCCAGAGCTAGTTGTCAGTCCTGAGTATTTTTAGACCTGGCTGACTGGCTCCTCTTTTTCAAAAGGGCAGGACGAGCGCTTGGCACCAAGAATAGCAGTTTTCCAATTTAAAAAACAAGCCTCTGGTTTTGTGGTCACACTGGCACTGGGAGAGCTCAGTTGGCTGCACCTGCAGACCCTAAGCTGTCCTTGTACAGCAGTGTCTCCCAACCTGTGGGTCATGACCCCTTTGGGAGCCAAATAACCCCTTTCACAAGGGTCGCCTAACACGATCAGAAAACACAGACATTTACATCACAACTCAGAACAGTAGCAAGATTACAATAATGAAGTAGCAATGAAAACAATTTTATGGTCGGGCATCAGCACAGCATGAGGAACTGTATTAAAGGGCTGCGTCCTTAGGAAGGCTGAGAAGCAGTGCTGTAGAAGCTGACTGGACCACCTTCTCTCTTTGTTGCCCATCCCTTATTCCTCAAGGGCATCTGAGGCACCAGAAAAAGGGTACAAATGCTCTCCAAAGCAACATCACTTTTATGTCGCTTTTTTTTTTGTATTCTCCTGCCTCCCCTTCCCCAAACTACTCCCCTACCCCAACTCCCACCCCCAGGCTTTATAAATTTTGTTTTTTCCTCCACATGACTATGGAACTTTCTATAAACCAATGTCATAGAACTTATCACATGATTTCCTTTTTTTTTAATTCTGTCTCCCCTGTTGAAATGACTGATAATTATCTCTAGATCACCAGCTCCTAGCATAAGCAGCAACTATTTGGCCAACAGGACCCCACTCCCTCCTCCCACATCTATGGCAGACATGACTAATCAGTCATGTCTTTCGTTCCTAGTGAGCCTAAGTAAAGATGAGTTTCGACACAGTGACTACAACAATTGGAAGTGGCAAAAAAAGAAGGAAGGAAGGAAGGAAGGAAGGAAGGAAGGAAGGAAGGAAGGAAGGAAGGAAGGAAGGAAGGAAGAAGAAAAAGTTTAGATCCTAATTACAATCAAACTTTGCATAGTGTCTGAAACCCTGTAGATGTGCCATTAAATTTTTTTGTATTGATGAAGTTTTGCCAGGTTTCTGAAAATAAAAACAGCAAACTAATAAAGTAATGCAAATGCCTGCATGCTGAAAACTAGGACAGGTACATAAACAGCCAGTTGGCAAACTCAGATATGGAACCAAAATATCTTCATGGAATTCACCCAAATTAGCTCAGCGAGAATGATGTAAGTGCAGTTGGATCAGACATGTTGCTAAAACCAATTAGGCTGATGAACTGTATTGTTGATATGTGTTGGCAAGAAGTTCGGTGCTGAAATTTTGACATGCATGATCTTGCTAGGATCACAGGGTTCACAAATAAGTATAGGCAAAAACATTAAGACAGTACTAAAACCATCTCCGAACATCTTAAGATGAGTTGGCCAACGGAATTTCACAGGAAGAGAGACACTCAGTGTGGACCAAGATTAAATACTCTTTATTTATACAGTAAGGCGGCTGAGGAGACACTGGTGCAGATCTTGTATTTGGTAAGAACAATAATGCAGGCTGGGGAAGTGGCTCAGTAGCAGCTACACAAGCATGAAGCCTGAGCAGAGCCCCTGGGACCCACGTAGAAAGCCAGGCACAGTGGTGGACACCTGGATTTTCAACCCAGAGAGGTAAAGACAAGAGGATCCCAGGGGCTCACTCACTGACAGGCCAGTCGAGCCAATCAGAGCGTTCCTGATACAGTGAAAGACAGTGTCTCAAAAAATAAGATGAGGGATGACAATGGAAAATACCCAACACTGGCCTCTGACCTTCACACACCACACACAAATACACACACACACACATATACACACACACATAGCACACACCACATACACACATACCACACATATCACACACACACCACACACATACACACATATACACACACACATACCACACACACACATGCACACATTTTTCGGAGTATCCCTTAGCTGAATTTTATAGAACCCAATGTGTTCAGCAATTTTGACTTTTGTTTTTGGCATTTGACGCTTGGAAAATTTGCATATGCATAATGAGCTATCTTGAGACTGGGACTCAAGTCTAAACACAATTTGTAATTTCATAAGTTATGTCTTTAATGTACACCTTATACATGTAGGCTGAAGGTAATTTTATACATTTTAAATAATTTTGTGCTTTAAACAAAGTTTCATGGTATGAGATTTTCCACTGGTAGCATAAAACTTTTCTAAATGTTGGCACAATTCGGATTTCAGATTTTCAAATAAGGGATGCTTGGATTAGATGGGAAATCTACATTTTTAAAAGTTTGTAGCTCTAAGACAGGGGATACTCTTTAAGATGCATGGTTCTTTTATCAGAACTGGTCCTTCCAGTGCTTCCATAGTTTACTTAGCTAACAGAGAATATTATTTTGCTATGAGCTAACCCTAAAGTCACTTTCTATGAATTAGAATCATTTCTAAATTTTTTTTAGATACTCATGCCATGATGATTAATCTTAGTTGTCAACTTGATTGGATCTGAGATCAACTGAGATAAACATTTCTAGGCTGGTCTGTGAGGGTACTTTCTAGAAAGGTTAGCTGTAGGGGAAGACCTTTCCCAGTGTGAGTAGCCTCCAAGACATTAAAAGATCTGAGAGGAAAGTAGGCTGTTTGGCCCACCTTTCTTTACTCCTTGCTGATGTGTGCATCTTCGAGATTGCTGCTGCTGCTGCTGCTGCTGCTTCCATTCTTTCACTGTCATCAGAATCTAGCTTCTTTAGCTTTCCCAATATGAATACCAGCAGCTCCCCAGGAGCTCCCAGACCTCCTTTTCCAGATTGGGATTGCTGCAACATTCAACATCACAGACTGAGCAGCTACAGGGTTCGAAACCTCTTCAGTATCCAGGCAACCATTGTTAAAGGACCCAGACTGCATCATATGAGCCAATCCAATGACTCCTCTCAGTAATATAGTCCTTCTGTCACTTCTCTTGCTCTAGGGCAGTGTTTCTCAGCCTTCCTGATGCTACCACCCTTTAATACAGTTCCTCACATTGTGGCAACTCGCAGCATAAGATTATTTTCATTGCTACTTCAAAACTAAATTTGCTACTGTTTTGAATTATAACGTAAATATCTGATATACATAATATCTTATATGCAACGCCTGCGAGAGGGTCACTCAACTCAAAGGAGTATTGACCCACAGATTGAAAACTGCTGGTCTAGAGAACCCCGACTAACACACGTACTTAAAGTGCACCTCCTCACATTTAATTCTGTTCGATCTAGACAGCTCAGATATTAATACTTTTAATATATCCCCAAATGTGAAGCCTACATCTCTAACCTGAACCTCAACGTCTGCCTAAAAAATGGGTTGGAACTTCAGCAGCATGTTCATATGGCAAGCCGGTCCCTCCTTGTCTGTGACGTTTGAGTTTATCACGTGAGCACTGGAAATGTGGCCAGTGCCTGTGAGGTACTGAATTATCTGTATTTTTGTTTTCTTTTGTTTGAGACAGGGTTTCTCTGTGTAGCCCTGGCTGTCTTAGAACTCACTCTGTAGACCAGGCTAGCCTTGAACTCAGAGATCTACCTGCCTCTGCCTCCTGAACGCTGGGATTAAAGACATGCGCTACCACCACCTGGCATATTATCTTTATCTTGTGGTAGTTAACTTAAATTTAAGATGTGATTTAATTATTAGGAAATGTTTAGGTTTGTTTGAAGAAAGAAAAACAAAACGTGGTATCTAGATTGCTCAGGCTAGCTTTGAACTTACTGCCTAGTTGGGTCTGGCAATTATAATCCTCGTGCCTCTGTCTCCTGAGCAGTTGACATGGGATTTTGTCATCAGGCCCAATTTCAACGGTAAATTTCATAATTTCTCAGTTCAGAACTAGTATATCTAACAAGATCTCATCTCTGAGCTGAGATGGGATTTAGATATAGAACAGAGAGTGGGCGTCACAGAAGTAATGCCAAGAAAGTAAACATTTCTTTATTAATTCTTACATTGAGCACATGTTGAAAAGATAACAGCTTAACATATTGGGGATAAATGAAGCTATGTTACTAAAATTAATTTCACTTGTTCCTGGTTACTCATTTAATGGCCATTGGGCCTCGTGGTACACCTCCATATTCCTAGCGCTCAGGAGACAAAGGAAGACCGTGGATTTGAGGCCAGTCTGAACTGTGTGATGAGATTCAGACTTAAAAATAAAGAAAACATTAAAATAAGAGATGTTTAAAAGTAAATAAGCGGCTTGTGATTTTGGTTCTACATTAACTCAGAATGTCCTTGAGCTAGTATGTGCTTACAGAGTTGGACCACTTACATGTATGATAGTCTGTATTGGAAGGGTCAAAACAGGATGTGTCACAAAAACCAACCCTTTGTAGCTATGATAACTCAGTGTGTGCTTAGACACTTCAGGCTCGCAACAGCACTGTAAGCTATAGTTATACACATATGGATAACCTGTACATTGGCTACACTGGTCGACTCTACAACCAAATACCTGACAAGAAGCAACTGAAGAGAGGAAGGATTTATTTTGGCTCAAGGTTTGAAGGGATCCAGCCCACTGTGGCTGGAAAGGCATGGAAGCCAGCAGCTCTGTGGCAAAAGAAAACACAGACCAAGACTCCTCAAATCCTCTCATCTCGGTGGAATAAGAAGCAGAGAGAGAACAGGAAGCAGGGCATGGCTATAGACCTCAAGGTCAGCCTACAGTGACCCATTTACTCCAGCTAGGTCCCACTGCCCACAACCACACCCTGAACTACATTTTTCAAACAAATAGACCTGTGGGGAATATCTTACACCCAAACCGTGAGAGCCTGTCCTTTGGATGATATTATGGTTAATCTAAATGGTCATTTTGATGAGATCTAGAAAGATATCTGGGAGGGATTTTCTAGGATAGGTTAACTTCAAGGCATGCCCATGAGGGAATTGTCTAGTTTAGGTTATCCTGTGAGCCTGCCTGTGGGAGATTATTTTAATCGGGTTCATTAAAATAGGTAGACCCCCACACGTGGTGGACAGTGTCATTCTCTGGGCTGGGATCCTGAACAGTAATTTAAAAGGTAAAATTAAGCTGAATACAGATATTCATCACTCTCTGCTTCCTGACTGGGTGGCCTCAAGGTCCTGCCATCAGGGCTGTACCTTGAATTGTGAGCCAAAGTTAACCCTTTCTTCCTTTGGTTGTTTTTGTTGGGGTATTTCATCACAGCAATAGAAAAGTAAAAAGACGGGTGAGCCAGGTGAGACCACAGCCCCCTGCCCAGCTTCAGATGGCTGGTGCTTTAAACAACAGCCCCGGATCAAGGTTTTCCAAGGCTCCTGTCTCACTTAGAGTTTTATTGCTGTGAACAGACACCATGACCAAGGCAAGTCTTATAAAGGACAATATTCAATTGGGGCTGGCTTACAGGTTCAGAGGTTCAGTCCATTATCATTAAGGCGGGGAGCATGGCAGCATCCATGCAGGCATGGGCCTGGAGGAGCTGAGAGTTCCACATCTTCATCTGAAGGCTGCTAGTGGAAGACTGACTTCTAGACACCTAGAGTGAGGGTCTTAAGCCCACACCCACACTGACACACCTACTCCAACAGGGCCACACTTCCTAATAGTGCCACTCCCTGGGCCAAGCTTATACAAACCATCACAGCTCCCTTTTCATCTCTTCTCTCTTTACCACAAGATATTATGTGGGTTAAGTTCTATTGGGTAAGTTCTATAAAGTTCACTTTGCCCCTACCTATAATCTACTTCTCAGAACACACCACAGCTCTGCCCAGTTTAGCTGTTGGAATTCAGAAAAGTCACCAGATCCCCTCACCCCAGCTCAGAAAGTACATGTCATGGGTGAGGACTTACAGTCTGGGATCCCAGAAAAGTGTCTATGATGAAGGGAGAGCCCCTAGGTCCATGTTTGCTAGGACTCATCTTACGTGTAGCCTTTGAGGTTGCTTAGGGGAGCCGTCATTCTAGGCTGCTAGGATCAGGCAACATTGTTTGCCTCTCAGTCCAACAAAAAAGTAAGGGCAGAAAACAGGATTTTGGATGTGTCTAACAAAGCTGTTTCAACCCAGAAAATGGAGTGTGAGGGGTGTCATCACCTATCCGTCAACAGCAGATATCTACTGAACATGCCTGGGGAATGCCGCTCTACCTGAAGTGCTTGAGAGCCATCACAAAAGCATTGTTTGGTGTTTCAGATGCCAAGACTCTTCTCAGGACTTCCCAGTGAACAGTGTCCAAAGGCAAACTGAGATGGAGTAAACTCTACCTCGGGTCTCAGTTTGGCTGCAGACCATGGGATGGGGAATCCTAGAGGATTTGGTGTAGCCTCTGGCCTCCAGGCACACAGAAGAGATTTAGAAAAGGTTCACATCAGGCTGAAGGGCAGCTGGCAGAAAGAGAAAATTCCAGTCTAGTGCGTCCTTCAGCCTTAAGGCTGGGCTTACCTAACACCAGGATTGAGATCTTGCTGGGGGCCTACGATCTATATTTATAAGTTTTCTTCTTAGGTCACCAAGGAATTTGAGCAGTGCTCCTCAACCTTCCTAATGCTGCGACCCTTTAATACAGTTCCTCATGCTGTGCTGACCCCCAGCCATAAAATTATTTCATTGCTCCTCCACAACTGTAATTTTGCTACTGTTGCTATGTATCTGATATACCACCCTTGTGAAAGGGCTGCTTGACCACCCCCCCCCCCAATGGAGCCCAAACCCGCAGGTTGAGAACTACTGAGGCTCCTGGGATTTCTTTCAGAGCTACAATTTACCAGAAGGCAAAGGCTGCCATATTTGGTATGAACCAAGATGCCTCTCCTAACATTAACTGACAGGGGAGCTGTATATAATAATGTGTATGCGCAAGGGAGAAGCCATGTAAAAGTGTGGTATGGATATATCTGTGTTTCCTATTCTATGTGCATCATGAGATAGACATGTGTGTATCCTGTATTCTATGTATATCATGAAAGTCTTGGAATTTTATACAAGGAATAAAAATATGTTTTCTTGAGAGCAAGGAGCATCGGCCTTGATTAACTATCTACGTGCCCATCACTGAACTAGAAAGTCAATCAAGTCACTCGTATGAGAGCATTCTGTGTAAATAAGACACCAATATTAAGAATTGAATTATTTTGCTGTATTCTAACAATCCGGTGAGAAGAGTTGTAACTTACAGAAAAAAAATAGAAATGTGGGCAAGGAATTCCTAGTTCAGGCTTAAGAAGAACCTTGCAGGCATAAAATTGATTGGTAAATACTGAACAGGGTCCCTTGGAGCGGTGGAAACAACTGAGAGTCATGCGTCCAAATCCATTTCACTGCAGCTGTTCATTGTAAGCATGTTTGCAGGATCACTCTGGTGTCCTCAGTGTCAAGGACAAAAGGTGGTAGTAGTTCCAGCTGAGGTCTGAGAACCAGACACAACAGAAGGCAGGGTAGATAAGTGTTTTACTACAAAACATGGGTCTAGGGAGGGGGCTTGGTGAGTAAAGAACACACAGACGAGGACTTGAGTTAGATTCCTAGAACCCTCATAAAAAAGGCCAAGTGTGGTGGCTCAATCTGTGACTCTAGCCCTGGATCAGTGAAAACAAGCAGATCCCTAGGGCTTACTGGCCCACCAAGATTCAAGACAATAGAGAGGTTACCTTTAACAGTAGATCCTAAGCAATGCCACCTAATGTCCTTTGACTACCACATACATGAACACATACACACACACACACACACACACACACACACACACACACACACACACACTTTAAAATAAATAGCAGAACAGTCCAGTAATACAGATGAGAATCTTAAATTCAGCAAACAATATTTTCAACATAGGTGACAGAAAATAGGAAAGTGGCTATATTAGTTTTCTATTACTGCAATAGCAAATCATCAGATATTTCATGGAATAAAAACCCATATTACTCTCATACTATGGGAACTAGACATAGGTAGGCTATATTTATTTCTTCCCACTTTCCAGCTTTTAGAGCTTGCCTGCTATTAGGTTTGAAAATGGAGCGACCCCCAAAGTGTTGTGGCCGTTTATACCATCTGATAGTCTTTGGAAAAGTGGTTGGAGCCTGGGGACTCCAGCCTGATCAAAGGATTGATCTCTGATACATATAAATGTGATATATTGATACATTCATAAATGATGGCATTATTGGAAGCTGGCAAAAGAAAGATGTGGGAGCTAGCTGAAGGAAGTGGGTCAGTGGGAGAATTCTCTAGAAATATGTGCCTCGTCCCTTCCCCCTCCCTCTTCCTGGCCACCATAAACTAAGCTGCATTTACTGCTGCTGTGAATGTCTGCCTCACCGTGAACCCTGAACCATAGATCCAGTGAAACCTCCAAACCATGAGCCAAAAACAAAAAACAAAGACAAAGCAAAACAAACAAATTAAACTTAAAAAAACCTTTCTTTCTTTTAGATTGTTTCTAAGTGTTTGTCACAGTAACAGAAAGCAGTGAGAGATACCCACATTCCTGGCTTGTGTCTGTTGCTTCCATCTTCAGAGAGCAGCAGAGTGTCTTCCAGCCTCCCTCACTTGCTTTCTCTTCCGCTATTATTTCTGTCTTCTTCTCCTTACAAGAATCATTGCAGTAACACCTGGACCATCAGAATAACCTCTCTGCTCTGTGATCCTTACTATGATGATAGATGGGAAGTCTCTGAGACCAGGAGGGAAGCAGCGTATTCCTAGGTTGCAGGGATATGGACATGTTAAGGATGTGGGGAGCAGGGGACATTATTCAGCTCACCATTGAATAGTGACTATTGTTTGGGGCTCTGCCAGTGAAGAAATGATGCTTGTGTAAGAGAAGCAATGATGACTGCTTAAAAGAAGTAATGAGTTTGTGCCTTTCTGCATGGAGCCTGTGTAGAGACTCCTTATGAAACAGGACAGAGATCACCCATCAAACTACAAATGCAGTATTTCTTTTGCTGTAATATGAAGTGTTGAAAGGGGATATAGCCTTTCTGCACAGTTAGAAACAATATAAGTTATAATTTTTGGAGAGTAACCTGGCAACATACAGCAAAAACAAATTCAGATTCTCATTTATGTCAATCTAAAAATTGTACTCCAATAAATGTATCCTAGGGAAATAATCAGAAACATGTACATAACTTTACCTGTAAGGCTATTTATCAAAGTGCTTTCAAAGCAATAAGAAAAAAATAGCTAGAGGCAAGAAAACTAATTTTCATTTTCCCAAGATTCAAATAAAGTGTGGTGTGTTTCTTTTAAATGTACATAAAACACATTTGACCTTCCATAAAATGTTGCAGAGGAATATTTGACAATATAACAAGATTTTTTTCAATACCTCGAGTAATGACACAGCAGGGCATGTCAATATGTATAGTATGTTTCATATTTTTAAGATATGATCCTATGAATCAATGTCCCTCCTGGAAAAAAAACGATGCATTCAATGGGGACACATTGAGGATGGCTCACTGATTGAAAGGAAGAGGGAGGAACATCACAGAATAGTATTTTCTAGGTCTATCAGCAAAGGGTCACTACTTCTATTAGCAGAAGACACTAAAATAAAGGAAGAGACAGGAAGGTTTGTAGGCAAGAGATCCACAGGGTCTCACCATCCTTGAGGAACTTTGCCGAGAAGAAAAGGGACATAAATATCCTGTCCCCTGGCCTTGGTCTGATCTCTTCCCTGAACACTCATTGTTCCAGTCCAGCCACAAGATCTGATACAAAGAAGTCCTTTGCAGAAGGAAGATGGAAGGCAAAAAAATCCCAAGCAACACAGACAGCTGTGGGTCTCCCTTCTCGGGGTCTTCTCACTGGCCCATGCAGTGTTGACAAACAGGGTTGCAGACGGCCTGTGAGTGTGAACAGTAATGTTGACACACTAGGACCAACTTCAGGGAGTCAAATTAACTTTGCTCAGGGTGAATCGAGAGTTCTCTAGTTTTGGGGAAAGAGGTAGGACTATCCAGGGTATCGTTGGTTGAGGGCTAAGGTACTGAGATGCTGCGCTGCTGTGAAGAGGCACCTCAGGTGCTGGCTGATGAGTTCTTATCTGGAAAAGGGAAACTGAACCTGTAACCTAACTAAGGCTAGATGACATCCCACAGGTAGAGGTGTGTGGGGGTTTTGAACTCACCAGACAAGGTCAGAGAAAGAGAAGTCTTGCTGACAAAGAGAATCCGCCATTTCGAGCCAAGCTCAGAAGGCTATTCCAACAATGGTAGTCTTCAACCTTAATTAGCGTGGCAACGTCTCTGCTTATTTTTTGGTTTTTTGTTTGTTTGTTTGTTTGTTTGTTTGTTTTAATGGAGAAGAGCCACAAAAGTGTTAATAAAGCCTCTATATTGGGGGTAGCTTGGTACTGAACCAAAACCTGATTAGCAGTGATTTTTGCAATTCTACTTATCTGCCATTTTAAAATTTGCACAGGGCAAGGTGTAATTATCAAAATCAAATATAACATAGACAGAGGCCATTAATATGCCCTAGACAGAGGCCATTAATATAACATAGACAGAGGCCATTAATATAACATAGACAGAGGACATTACAGAAAACTATAACTGGTGAAAATACAAAGAACTGACCAAGAGTTGCCTAGCACGAGTGGACACATGGACACATCTACAACGCACCGCCTGCACCTAAGACTCGGGGCAGATTGTGGAAGGGGCAGGGGACAGAAAGATTGTAAGAACCGGAGGACCAGAAAATGTGCTGTGTGATTTTGAACCCTAGAAATGACAGGAAAGCTTCACTCATGACTCCTGAACAGTATGGCTGCCTAAAGTAGACACGAACAAAGACAACACCGATAGACATGCTAACATGAAAGGGAGGAACTAGAGGGGCTCCCACCATTACAGGCAGCTAAGGGATGCTGAGAGCAGGAGAAATAGTCTCTCCAGATGGAGGAGCTACCTAACTGGTTATCTAAGACCAAATGATCAGGCCTGAAATCATGAAATACAAGCAACACTAAACATACTCAGAAGATCCAATTCCACTTATATATTTCTGCATACACATGTATATATCAATAGCAATTACAGGGCCAGGCAGTGGTGGCACATGCCTTTAATCCTAGAACTTGGGAGGCAGAGGCAGGAGGATCTCTGAGTTTAAGGCCAGCCTGGTCTACAGAGTGAGTACCAGGACAGCCAAGGCTACATACACAGAGAAACCCTGTCTTGAAAAACAAAAACAAACCAATTAAAAAAAAAAAGAGGACGTGAATTTGAGAGTGAGCAAAGGGTGTGACATGAGAGGGGTAGGAGGGAAGAAAAGGAAGGGAGGAGATTCAATTACATTTTAATTTAAAAATAAAATAAGGGGCTGATGAGATGGCTCAGCGGGTAAGAGCACCCAACTGCTCTTCCAAAGGTCCTAAGTTCAAATCCCAGCAACCACATGGTGGCTCACAACCATCTGTAACGAGATCTGACTCCCTCTTCTGGAGTGTCTGAAGACAGCTACAGTGTACTTACATATAATAATAAATAAATAAATCTTAAAAAAAAATAAGAAAGCATATAAGGAAACATAATTTGAAAAAAAAACAAACCCAGGCAATCATGTACAGGGTTTATATATGAGAACACAACTAAAGAAGAAATACTCACTGACAGGTCAACGGCATGCTCTGTAGTGTATTTGCATTTTCTTCCCACTGTCTAAATATTCTACAGTGAACACACACTGCTCAAGGGATCCCAGATGAAAGTGTCCCTGTTGAAAGAAACAAATGCACACCTGGTTCATGATGGAGAAGAAAGGAAAACCAAGCCCGATTCTGCCACTTAAAGGCTAAGCATCTTTGCCATGTGTGTAAGCAAGAAGTCTTAGCCTTTGTCCAAAAACTGGAAGGTCATGACCTGTGGCAGAGGGATTTGACTCGGTCAGTGATCAGCCCGGGACCCAAAGATGGTGAGGAGCCAGGAGATTTCTAAATGCTTCTGGTTTAAGCAGCTAGGGAATGCACAGGTTTCCACACGAAGCACCAAGCAGTTAGAGACGAAGTATATTTAAACAAAAGCCATGTGGTTTCTCTATGCTGTAGTGGGGCCAGGTAAATTCCCAAGCCTCTTCTAGAGAGGAGCAATGAAGACACAGTCATCGAAGCCGTTCTATGGTGATGAGGAATACCATACTTAATTAATGTTAAAGGATTTGTTGTGGCTTGGGGGGGAGGGGTAAGGAGGGAATGGGTATTGAAAGATATTCTTATACTCTTTTGTTGTTGTTGTTTTGTTTTGTTTTGTTTTGTTTTGTTTTGTTTTGTTTTTTTGAGGCAGGGTTTCTCTATGTAGCCATGGCTGTCCTGGAACTCACTCTGTAGACCTGGCTGGCCTCAAACTCAAAAATCTACCTGCCTCTGCCTCCCAAGCTCGGAGATTAAAGGCGTGCGCCATAACTGCCCATCAATATTCTTATACTCTTAAGAGAAGGTCTTAGATAAGCTCATCTTTGTTACTATTCTATTGCTATGAAGAGACATCATGACCAAGGCAACTTATCAACCTATAAAAGAAAGCATTTTATTGAGGGTTTGCTTATAGTTTCAGGGGTAGTCCTTCACAGCAGGGAGCATAATGCAGACCTGACCTGACCTGACCTGGCACTGGAACGGTAGCTGAGCGCTTACATCCTGACCCACAGACAGAAGGCAGTGGTGTGGGAGGTGGGGAGGAAGACTGAGGCCCAATACGGGCTTTTGAAACCTTAAAGCCCACCAGCAGTGACACACCTCCTCCAACTAGGCCACACCTCTTAATCCTCCCTAGATAGTCCAACAATTGGGAACCAAATATTCAAATATATGAGCCTCTGGAGTCCGTTCTCATTCAAACTACCTGTAGACTATATCAGTAAAAAGCACTTGAGGTTTTTTAAATAACAGAAAACTCAATTTAAATAGGCATCACCAAGTAGCAGAGGCTTTGGTCTTAGCCAGACCAAGATACTCAATTGACTTACCAAGAATTGATCTCATTCCATTTCTTGACTCATTGCTTTCTTTATCAGGTGCTACTGTTGTTTGGATCTTAACTGTCTCCCCACATGCCCAGAGGTTAAAGGCTTGGCCATCAGACTGTTCCTATTGGGAGGTGGTGGAAACGTTATGATTTGAGGTTTACTGACGGTTTTCAGTCATTAGAGGGTGTGCCCCGGAAAAGAATAGTGGGACCTCCAGCCCCTTCCCTTTACTCTGTTTCACTTTCTAGCTTTAGAGTAAACAGCCTTTTTTTTTTCCTGCCATTTGCCAAGACAGTGGGGCGGATCAATCATGATCTGGAGCATCTAACACTATGAAGCTGAAAGCCATACATTTGTAACAGTTGTGGAAAGCTATCTTAGGATAGCACAGGCTATCTCATGGTCAGAGAGGTGTCCCCAGCCTTTCGTCCTCACACCCCCAAGCCCAGTGGAAGTGACAGCACGTGTTTAGAAGTTTCCCAACCAAAAGTTCCAAATAAGCTCCATTTGTATCTGGCTGATTAATGAGTTGATTAGCCATTCTTGAAATATTTTCTGTAGCAAAAGCCACATTCTGGCCACTCTGACTCTACTAGGTTACACATAGAAGATATGAAAAGTTGAACTTTAAAAACTACCTCACTCTAAGAAGTGAACTGTTTTTCATATATGTAGGAACTGACGTCAGCCTTGTCTTCAGCTCACATTTGGTTTATCACAGTTGATATAGCAAACGGAGCTACTTAACTTTAAAATCAGTCACAGGAATGAGCTCTTCAGGGAGAGTCTCAGGTTGTTGATCCTTATCACAGGCAAAGGAAACAGCTTCAAGGCCCCAAACTTTATGAATGAACATTGGACCCAAGTACCTCATACTGGAGGCAAGCTTTCTCCAAGTTCCTAAAACAACAATAGTAGCAACTCTTCCTCCGGTGTAGCCTTTATCTATATTGCACCTCTATGCCCATGTGCATACAGAGGCCAGAGGCCAACATCTAGCATCTTCTTCAATTGCTTCCCACCTTACTTTATGAGACTGGGTCTCTCACTGAACCTGGACCTCAATGATTCAACTAGACTGGCTGTCCAGGTAATCCAGGGATTCTCCTGTCTCTGGTTTTCCAGAGATTACACATCACTGGCATGTTTTTTTAGGTGGACACTGAGGATCCAAACTGCTCTTCATGCTTGCACAAGCACTTCATCAAAACTAAGCTATCTCCTCAGTCCTCAATCTGGTCCTCTAGCTAAGTCCAAGTTATCTTTCTGCCTCAGCCTCTCCTACCAAGTGATGGGATTACAAACTTCATTGTGCTAGTCCATCTTGAAATTAGTTTGTGCCTCTCCTTGTTTGTTTGTTTGTTTGTTTGTTTGTTTGTTTGTTTGTTTTAATACACTTCTCTGGTTGGTTACATTGGGAAAATTTTCATCCAACAAAGGATATTCTTGACTACAGAATATTCCAGAGGCCTTATTCAAATGTGTGTTGAGACCATCCAGAGAAAAACAGCATACAGAATTTCCCAAATCTGTGTGATCAGGAATCTTCTACAGGGTCTTCTGAGATCAATACTCATAAGAACAAACTTGGGACCAAGCTTCTCTAGGGCAGTCAGCACATCTTCTGACCCCACTGCTCTCTGCCCTTCTCATCATTCTAACTGAGATCACAGAGCAGTGAAAAGTTACTGTGGAAGGCTGGTTTGGTCCCTCCATCACCTCTCTGGAATGTTTAGAAATGAATAGAATAACACAGATATAAAACCCATCAAATCCCCGGCTTCTCAAAAGAAATCCTTTCTCTATCCAACCTGTTATGTGGTTGTTGGAATCAAATTGCAAAAAAACTAGCTCAGGTCAGGGGAAAGACCACCAATGGGCTACACACACCAAGAGGACTTCTGGCCACTGCGGGAACTCTCATTCACCTCTGGCAAACCTCTGTCTGCAGCTGCAGAAGATCAAATCAGGCTCACATCTGCTCCCCAGACACCCGACACCCCACCCCAGTGTCCCAATCCAACAAAGCCTGGCCAGGTTTTCACAGTTAATTCCTGCAGGGCCCCTAGTTCATCTCCTCCCTTCTTGCTCCTATGAATTCTCTGAGATCAAAGCATGAGATTTGTTTGTTCAACAGAACACCTTAAATTCTCAGCCTGCAAGGGGGCTGAAGCTAGGTCAAAGCACTCTATTGTTGGGAAGCCTGAACCCAGCAAGACACTACCAGAGTATTACCAGACCAGCCACCATCATCTCTCTGAGCTTCAGGGTCCTGTGAAGTGAGAGACGCCCCCTCCCAACCCAAGTCAAATACAAGAATCCGATGGGAAGTCAGCCAGAATTCTCCTCGGAGGTCACTCTGAGTTGATTCGGGCAATATATGCTAGTTGTGAAATGGAAAACAGGGGCTTCGGTCACTATCCAAAGAGTTGGCCTTCAAATTAAAAAGGGTCTGTCCATGCTGGGCCATGCTTATGATCTGAGCTCTTCTTCCTTCCCTTGGACTTAGCTCATGATATTATACGTACGTGTGTGTGTGTGTGTGTGTGTGTGTGTGTGTGTGTGTGTGTGTTTAAAAGGTCATGTAGACTGGAGAATTTCAAACTATTTGGAAACAGAAAAAAATTTAGAGCAAAACCTTAATGGGACTCTAATACAAAACAGATTAAGTAGGGGTCCTTTGGGGCAGGTAGAAGTGGCCAAAGCAAGGGTTTCTTCTGATTCAGCTATCTCCTCCCCTGCTGTGGATCCACGTTCTTAAAGTTTAGAAATTCTCTGTCCATATTCTGCCACTGGATACTGAGGATACCAAAAAGAAAAGAGAGCCTCCAAACTTCCAGTGGTGCAACAAGACAAGCCACCCCAAACCCAAATGCTGTTCCTAGGTAAGACTGTCTGTTCCCTGGAGCTCCAGATCTCAGGTCTCCATCCACAGCTCTGTCTAAACTGTTCTAATCAGCACACTGCAGAGGGGCCCAATGTGCTTTGAGAATGTTCTGGTTCTTTTCGAAGCATCTCCTGCCCACCCCTTACTGGGAAACACCTGGACCACCCCCCCCTTCCCTGACTGCCCTCACCCCAACCTCCATCCCACAAGCCCCAGGCACTTCAGTTGCTAGATCCTGTTTCCTGAACTTGGCTAGTCATAGAATCACCTGGAAGCTCATTAAAAAAATATAGATTCCTGGACCGAGCACTAGACTTAGTGAATCAGAATTTCCGAGAAGAAAATCCAAGAACCTGTGACTTAAAAAGTACCCCAAATCATTCTGATGAGTGGCTGACTTTGGCAAAGCTTGCAGTGAATGAGACTTGTGTTTTATGACTAACTCCCAACTGAAGCAAAGGAGATCTTAAGTTATCATCGTTGTTGGGGGAGGATTTCGATTCTCTAGACAACCCATTTGAAATCACTAGGCAAACCACCTCTGAAAGACCTTTCTTTCAGATCTAACAAAGAAATAACCACAGACATGAATAGAAACAGCTGTTGCCTGCTATCAGAAGAACAGAAATGTTCACTCATGAGGGGACTAAGCCAGTGTACTTTGGTGAGTGCGTATGAAATACTGTACCTTAACCAACTAATGTTTTAATTTAGTAACACAAATATGTCTAAGATAAATGAAACAAGCTCAATATGTTACAAGAGTAAATGGATATTTCTAGTCTGTTCTTTCAACTACTGTAAAAATGAGGAGTAACAAGAAAATACAATGTGATCTCTAGAACAGAGGAGACATTAATGATATTGTTTACCTTCTTACATTTCTTTTAATTTTACAGATTTCTGAATTTTATAAGCTATGGGGTCCTGGGTTAAACAGATAATAAATAGCTTAAAAAAACAGGTAATGTTTGCATATTCAGATATGCTATGGATAGATAGATGGTCTTCAAAAACCTCAGAGGCTCACAGATTATGGCATTTAAGGATTTTTTTAAAAATTAACTTAAGGCTTATTTGACATTGAGACATGTCAGCTCCTGGCAGCACCCCATTTGACGTGGAAGAAGATGATGAGCATCAAAGGACCTCTACTTGGACATGGCTTCATTTGTGGCAAGCTAGCAACCAGGCAAAGAAAATGTTCTAACTTCATCTGTAAACAGAATGCTGTCCAGAAAGGACAAACGGACACAGGGAAGTTGACTGCCAAGCTCTGCGAAGACAGGGTAAGCAAGTCCTTCATAATTCCTGCTTCACAAAAGATCTGTCAGATATTCTGGGCCAGAAGGCAAAAGATGATCCTTCGGTATTTTAAAGAATACTGTGGACTGTTCAGGCAATCAGCTGTCTCTGTCATTTCTGAACTTCCTGTATACTCAGATAATATTTATTTCTTCTCAAGTCTCTGATGGGGTTGAAAACTGCATAGTTATAGTCTCACAATTAAGATGTTTTGAGTTTGGTAATGCAACTTAGGATAAAATTTGAGTTAGATACAAAACTTCAAATATTCA
The DNA here is from genome assembly GCA_902729485.2 of Mus minutoides. NCBI lineage: Eukaryota > Metazoa > Chordata > Mammalia > Rodentia > Muridae > Mus > Mus minutoides. The sequence continues at coordinate 160,737 of LR749537.1, forward strand.
AAAGTAGGATAGATAATAGAAATTTTTCTTTTATTGCCAAATAATATAGACTGGATATTGTAAATACATATTATACCTTATAGTTTTTGTTTGCAATTATAGTTGTAGCTTACAATTAATGTTATAATTATATTCAATTTATATTTGAAAGAAAAGGAGCCTTATATTGGACTAAAAGGGGGAACTGAAGAGAGAATATCTTGTGTATTATATGGATGCATCATCTGTCAATTATAAAACATATGGCCTATAGGAAAGGGAAGAATAGAGGATGGGACATCTAAGAGACAGAGAGAATTCTGAGATAGAGCTAGGCATAGGAGATTTGGCCGGGAAGATGTGACTCGAGACAGATGCATGGTCCCTGGGCACAGGCAAAGAGACTAGCTTTATGGCCAAGGTATTTGTAAATATGTTTTGAGTCTGAGTCTTATTCTGGGACATGTGGCTGGGGAGGAAGAACCAGGCAAACTCCAATAATGGGGGAGGGGACAGCAAAATGTTTAACTGTCTTTAGGAGGAGGAAAAAATAGCAAATTCTGGGGATCTGTGACCTTTTTAATATGGTATTTTTTATTAATTCTTTGAGAGTTGTATATAAACCTCGTCTCCTTCCCCTAACTTCTTCCTGACTCATCCCTCACCCTGACCACCCCCAACTTCATGTCATTTTATAAATAACTTATGAGTTTCCATTTCTGCTACCAGTATACTTAAGGGTGTGGATACTTCCAGTGAAGAGTGATCATGGACCACACCTGCTAAAAAACTGACTCTTCCTCCTGTAGAAGCCATCAACTGTCGATAGTTTCTCAGCCAATGATGGTTTCCAGCTCCTCCTCAATACTGGAATGTTGACTGGCTTAATCCAGTACAGGCCTTGTATAGGCAACCACAGCTGCCATGAGTCCACCCATGCAATGGTCTTGTCCACTGAAGCTCCCTCTGACCCCTCTCTCTTACATCCTTTCTTTGCCCTGTTAATTAGAGTTACTATTGCCATGATGAAACATCATGAACACAAGAAACTGCAGAAGGAAAGGGTTTATCCAGCTCACATTTCCACAATACTGCTCATCATTGAAGGAAGTCGGAACAGGACCTCAAACAGGGCAGGAACCTGAAGACAGGAACTGATGCAGAGGCCATGGAAGAGTGCTGGTTACTGGGGTGCTCCTCATGGCTTGTTCAGCCTGCTTTCTTATACCAATCAGGGCCAGCCAAGGTGTATCCCCACCCCCAATGGGCTGAGCCCTCCCCCATCAATCACTAGTTACGACAAAGCCCTATAAGCTTACCTGCTTACAGATTAATCTTCTGGAAATATTTTCTCAAATAAGGCTGCTTCCTCTCAGATGACACAAGCCTGTATCAAATTGATATAAAACTAGCCAGCACAAGACAGATGTGGTGATGCATGCCTTTAATCCTGGTACAGGCAGAAACAGGAAAATCTTTGAGTTCAAGGCCATCCTAGTCTACAAAGAGAACTTCAGGACAGACAGAGCTACACAGAGATACCCTGTCTTGAAAAATAAACAAACAATAATAAAAACTAGCCAGCATAACTGACCTTTTGTAAACTTGACATACAAACATATCACTGTTAAATCATAATCTTTCTTGTTCATCCCCAAGATCACACATTAATATCAACATTACAATATAAGCATTCTAAATTCTAAATTTTAAAAGTCCCTCAGTGAAGTGTTGTATGTCTATATCCCAGTCATGGGGTATCTGAGACAAGAGACTCATGCATTTGAGATCAACGCGGGCTCAATGAGTCCTCCTCCTCCTCCTCCTCCTTCCTCTCTCTCTCTCTCTCTCTCTCTCTCTCTCTCTCTCCCTCTTCTTCTACTCCCTCTGTCTGTCTGTGTGTGTCTCTCTAAAAATAAAAGAGAATTTTATTGTTTTTGTTGTTGATGTTGCTATTGTATAGATTCAAAAACCTTCCTTGGAAATGAAAGGAACAGGATGTAATAAACTTTTGGCATACGGAAAAGAAACAGCAAAGTATATTATATATAAGAACAAAATATTGTGACAGACCCATTATTTTGTGCACTTAATATATGCCAATAAAAGCATACTCAAGCCGGGCATGGTGGCACATGCCTTTAATCCCAGCACTCAGGAGGCAGAGGCAGGCGGATTTCTGAGTTCGAGGACAGCCTGGTCTACAAAGTGAGTTCCACAGACTTTATATGCCCCAGTACAGGGGAACGCCAGGGCCAAGAGGTGGGAGCGGATGGGTAGGGGAGCAGGGCCGGGAGGGGGGAGGGTATAGGGAACTTTCTGGATAACACTTGAAATGTAAATGAAGAAAATATCTAATAAAAGTTGAAAAAAAAAAGAAGCCATCCTTTCTTACAACTCTGTCACAATGAGCTGCATTAGAAGCAGGCATATATGAGAAGACAATGGTGATATATATATATATATATATATTATTTTTTTTAAAAAAGTGAGTTCCAGGACAGCCAGAGCTACACAGAGAAACCCTGTCTCGAAAAACAAAAACAAAAACAAACAAACAAACAAAAAAAACCAAAACCATACTCAAGAGAGAGAAAAGGGAGGAGGGGAGGAGGGAGGGAGGGAGGGGGGAAGGGAGGGAGAGAATGAGATCTCTATACATTTAAGGAAGACAAGAATGCGAAGGATACAAATTTTTAAAAACTTTTATTATGCAGAGAAAGGAGACAGAAGTTAGGGTATTTGAAGAATCTATCCTGGAAACTGGCTGCTGTTCTTCCAAAGCCAAATCTCGAAGCTCTGTCTGCCCGAATCTTTCCTTACGTTTCTCTGGACAGTCCCACTATGAGATCCTGCTCAGGAAGCAGCACTTCTCCAAGCCTTAGTCCCAGGCCGCCAGCAGCAACTGCTGAACACTGAAGCTGCCTAAGGCGGGATGGTTGACGAAGTTGAAGTGGGTGATGGCCATGAGGCTTTGGAAATGCCTCCCCGCCCCTTCTTCCAGGGGTTATGGAAGTCCACGTACATGCATAGGGTGGTGCTCCAGTCCAGGGCAAAGCACGTTGCCAGTAAAGATCTGAGAGGACTTAGGTTCTCACATCTGCTGCTCATGGCCACTGCAGAAGCAGGGAAAGCTAGGGCGTAGTATACATTATCTGCCTGCAGACTGGAGCATGCTCAGTCCTGCTCTAAAAGAAATAATAGCTCTTTGTGTAGCAGACATGGTATACAGACATGCATGCAGGCCAAACGCCCATACACATAAAACTGAAATAAGTTTAAAGATGTGATCACAAGCATTTTTGTAAACCGTGAATGCATACAAAAACCCCAAAATCTATGAAACTATCTAAAGGGCCAGTGAGATGGCTCAGCAAGTGAAAGGGCTTGACACCATGCCTGACCACCTGAGTTCATTCCCTGGAGCCCACCTGGTGGAAGGAGAGAACTGATGCCTAAAAGTTATCCTCTGACCTCTGCATGTGCACAGTAGTATGTACACCCCCAGTAGACATACTGAATAAATAAATAAATGTAAAAAATTAAAAGTATATGATAACATAGGAGTCTGCAGGATGCCATAACAAACTACCACAGACTGGGTAGCTTAAACAGAGACATATTTAGCACAGTACTGGGTTCAAGTACTGGGTTTAGTACAATACAGCAAGTTCAAGATGAATGTACAAGCTGACTTGGTATCTGGCCAGGACACGCCTCTTTGCTTGTAAATGGCCACCTCATTGCTGTGTGTCTACAGGATCTCTTTCTCTAGCAAAGACACTAGCGTTGTCAGGTTACATGCGCACTAATACAGCCTTACTGGACCCTCCTCACACTGTCCCAAGCTCAGTCCATGAGTACAGTCACTTTAGGATCAGGAAGGAGACGCACATAAACACTCAGGCCATGGCAAATCGTTTATAGACTATAAAAACTATTTTTACAATCTTACTGAAACTGTGATTAAATGTTGTTAATAGCTGTAGCCACTGTGCACTCCAGAACTTGGTCATCTTGTGACTGAAGTGTGAGCTCTCTGAGCCACAATTCCCTGGATCCATTACCCTGGCCTTCTGTGGATCCAAGTGTTTCAGTTTCCATTGGTGAAAGAGATGAAGTCATATCTGCTCTTTTGAATGGCTTGTTTCATTTAGTGTGACTGCCTCAGGCACACACATACACAGACTCACAAGCACATTCATGGGCATGCAGACATGCATGCATGCACGCACTTGCGCACACACACACACACAAACACACACACTAAAAGGCTACATAGTGCAATGGATGTTACTTTGAGCCATGACAGTAATCATCCCCCAATGTGTACATCAAAAACATCATGCTCTTCACATTCAAGATATAATTTTATATATTTTTAGTTAGACCTCAATAAAACTGAATGAAATTGGATTGATTATAAATATACAGTGTTGATGAACACCAAATGCCGAGAATCTGTGATAAAAACAGCATAAAGGAAAGATCTCACAGTATAAAATTTTAATAGTCTATTGACTGAATGGCTATTATTCCAAAGCTGATTTTAATTATTTTACAGTAAGTTATTGTGTGCCTGTGGGACAGTATGTTGAGGTCAGAAGACCTTGTAGTATTGTCTTTTTCCTTCTACCATATAGTTCTTAATATGGTTCTCTATTGCTCTGATAAAACACTACAACCAACAGCAACTTGAGAATGAAATGGTTAACTTCATCTTATAACCTGTAAGTTCATCATCAAAGAAAGTCAGGGCAGAAACATGGAGGTGGGAATGGATGCAACGATTATGGATGGATACCGCTTAGGCTTGCTCTCCCATGGATTACTTGGCCTGCTTTTTTATGGAACCCAGGATCCCCCAGCCTGGAGATGGCACCGCTCACGGAGAGAGCGGCAGCAGCAGCTTCAACACAAGCCAATTGAATGAAGTTGTTTTCTCAGCTGAGATTCCCTCTTCCAAACTGACTCTGGCTTCTGCCAAGCCAACCTAAAATTAGCCTGCACACAGGTCTTGAACTCAGGTTGTTAAGATAGAAGGCAAACACCTTTACTTGCTGAGCCATCTTGCAAAGCCCCTAAAGTCACATTTTTGAAACTCAGATGATAAGCCCAGAGTAATAACACCTATTCCAAAGCACATAGCAAATTATTTTAATTAGAATGCTAGGCTATCCCAATTTAATGTACCAAAAGAAAATAAGCACGGAACATGACCATATAAAAATAAATACATAGAAATGGAAAGTAAACATAAGGAAAACCACCTACCATGTGAGTATATAAGGAAATGATACCTTAAATGCTGTGGTAGTTTAAATCCATCCAACAAGCGCAAATTAAGAACTGCTGCCTGGGTTCCTCAGAAAATTGGACATAGTACTACCAGAAGATCCTGCAATACCTCTACTGGGCATATATCCAGAAGATATTCCATCTGGTAACAAGGACACATGTTCCACTATGTTCATAGCAGCCTTATTCATAATAGCCAGAAACTGGAAAGAACCCAGATGTCCCTCAACAGAGGAATGGATACAAAAAATTTGGTATANGGTGGAAGAATAACCATGAACTAACTAGTACCCCCTGGGCTCGCGTCTCTAGCTGCATATATAGAAGAGGATGGCCTAGTTGGCCATCAGTGGGAAGAGAGGCCCCTTGGTTATGCAGACTTTATATGCCCCAATACAGGGGAACGCCGGGGCCAAGGGGTGGGAGCGGGTGGGTAGGGGAGCAGGGCCGGGAGGGGGGGAAGATATAGGGAACTTTCTGGATAACACTTGAAATGTAAATGAAGAAAATATCTAATAAAAGTTGAAAAAAAAAAAAGAACTGCTGCCTGTACAGGAGAAAATGGTCCCCATGTATGCTAGATGTGGGGTGGTGAACATTGTCATGGACTGTGAGGAGAGACATTGTCTTCCTTCTCTTAGACCCAAGGAGTCTACTTCCAGAGAGAGATGCACACATGAGTTCCTAAAGTCAATGTAAGGATGTGACCCACAACAAGACATATATCTGAACACAGAGGTGAGGCACTCCTCTCAAACAAAAAAAACCCCACATCTGTTCTGACAGTTGATTATATGATATATACACTTGTACTGTATAAATTCCATACAGGAACATCAATAACAATGTCTGGGTTCTTTTTCCCTTGTCACAGTAGCAACTGGAAGAATCTTTGTAGAGTAAGACTGAGTGCTTCAGTCAAACCTTTTAAGAATAGGCTCTGAGCGGGAGAGTGCACGTAGAGCAGAAGTAGAAGGGCCAGAAGATGGCTCAGCAGGTAAAGTCACGAGTATGGTAGAAAGAGAGAGGCACCTCCACAAAGTTGTCCTCTGACCTCCACGTGTGCACTGTGGCACACATACTCAAACATGCATCGCAGCACACATCACACATGTGTGCACACTTGATAATAAAACAGCTATTACATGTACATACACATGCACAACGATAATAATTCACACATCACCTGTATACACACACAATGATAATAAATCGCACATCATATGCGTGTTCACACACATAAGTAAATAAATAAAGAAAAGAGGGAGAGGATTAGGAGAGGCGACAGCCTTTGTGGTGTGTCCTATTTATCGTTTCATTTTTAAATCTTTGTAGGTGTGAGATGTATGTGTGTGTATGTTTACGTGGACGCACACGTGTTATGGGACATGTGTAGAGTCAAAGGACAGTGTCAGATTTCTTTAAGAGAACGTGAGTGTTCTCTTTCAGACAGGTTCTCCTGTCGACCCTCACGCATACCCCAGGCTTGCTGGCCCTCAGGCTGATGGGAACTCTCTTGATTTACCTCCAGTCTTGGTGTAGAAGGGCTGTGATTATGAACACCCTGCCACAACCTGTCTTGGTGTAGAAAGCCTGTGATTATGAATATCCCTGCCACATCTGCCTTTCACATGGATTCTAGGTGAACTCAGGGCCTCATGTTTGCCCAGCAATGCTTTATCCACTGAGCCATCTCCCCCACTCAATATGACCTTATTCCAAGACCCCTTACTCCTCCCATTAAAACACAAGCCCACAGGTAACATAACTTAATCTAAAACAGGACACAAACATTTAATCCCTAAGCCACAAATTAGTCATTATTAACCCTAAAAGAAGAGAACAAGAAGCAGGGATATCCCCACATGGGATATCCCCACAGCACCATCTCAGTGCACTCCCCACCCCCGGTGAGGGGAGGGTCCGAGCACTTGTCAATCACCTTATTTCATCCTCATGCTAATCTCATAAGACAGGGCTCCTACTGCATCTGTTTCACAGGTTGGTCAGTGGAGACAGAGATGATTATGATACTTTAGGCAAGAATACACAGAACCAAAGCTTAAACCTCTTCACTATTACCTCAGAGTTTGTCTTCCTCAGCCTAGCTATCAAACTCTCTCAGAGAAATGGAAAAGGAGGATTTTCCCAACACTTCCCCAGTTCCACTAAAACTGAGCCAGCGCTGCCTGGGCTCTCTCTGAGCCTGCTCACCAGTGACTCTGACTCCATTAGAAATCTCGCCCCTCTACTTCCCACCAGCTAGCCCTTCACTGTGGGCAGACATGCATCTCTCATCTGGGAAAAAGCTTGTCTACATCTGCAAGCCTGACACTTATTAGACACCATGTGGCAGAGCTACCCTGGGATAAAAGGGTTTTCAGACAGCCAGAGCCACATTTCTCTGAGGCTGGTAAGTCTACAATTGATCTTTCATGCCTTGGCCCTCTGGACAGTCCTAACTGCTCTATACAGTCACCATTCAACAATGTGACACCCGTCCAGAATCCTAATGCGCACTCCTTCATTCTTCAAAGCAGCCCCAGTACACAATACTGACATCCCTCTAGCAAGGCAGTTCCCAAAGCATTCAACCAATATAACTGTAACTCGTTGTACTGGTGGGAGGGTTTTTTTTTCTGATTGGATAAATTTGTAAGTCAAAGATATTTTTATTAGCACAACTTCTATTATTAACACTTTGCTAACAATCATAGGTATATGTGTGTATATATATATATATATATATATATATATATATATATATATATGTGTGTGTGTGTGTGTGTGTGTGTGTGTGTGTGTGTGTGTGTGTGTGTGTGTGTATGTGTGTGTGTGTGTGTGCAAAAGATTAATGTGGAAACTCCTAAATATTTTAATTAGTACAATTAATTTTTAATTAAAAGAATACTATAATAGAAAAAATTGGAAATACCCATAAACAAAAAGGATGGAAAAATCATCCCATCCGAAATAACAATCTACCTTAGTGCTTTACCGTACATCCCTCCTGACATACTTCTATTCACATGTATTTATGCAAAGGTGAGATCGTATGCACTGTTTCTGATCTCCCTCATCTAACTATGCTGAGAAAAACACTGTCAATTTTCCAGGTTTATTGTTGTTCCAAATGCTCATCATTGGAACGTTCTGAATTGTATGGCCTGGAAGTATTCCATAAGATAGATACATCTGGTTTATTTTACCTATCTTCTATTCTCTCCGCACTCCCAAGGCAGTGTTTCTCTGCGTAGGGCTGTTCTGAAACTCACTATGTAGGCCAGACTGGTCTCAAACTCAGAAATCTGCCTGCTTTTGCCTCCTGAGTGCTGGGATTAACAGTGTGTGCCACCACTGCCTGGCTGTATCTTTTATTCTCAAGCATAGCATATTGATTGCATTTGAACAATTATGTCTTTGTCTCAGTCTCTGTTTAATGTCCTAAGACGCACATGCCTGCAGTGATCTGAAGTTGTGTGCAATCCTTGCTCACTCGAGGTGTCATTCTCTTTCTGTGATTTGGTTTATAAATTCTTCCTGCCTGTCACCAACCCCTTTTACCCATCCAAACCAGGCCCCCTCCTTGACCTTTAACTCCCTCATCAGCTGCTCGCCCCCCAGCTTTCCTGAAGCTGCTTCTTTGCCTTTTCCTAAGCCTACTTCTGCTATCTCCTCTAGTGCCTTCATAGGCTCACCCTCTGTCCTATTGACTCAAGCATCCTTTGAAGCCCTACTGTACAAAAGACTCATGTGGAGGCCCCATGGGGATCAAAGGGTACCTGCAGCAATCCTGAGTGCTAGAGAAATTCACAGTCTAATTGGAAGGGCAAGGTACATATACGCAACGGTTCTGGTAAATTGGCTGTCTGAGGGGGAATTTAAAAACCTCTCAGTGTACAGGCTTGCCAATTTCCGTGCTGCAACACATTCCCACCATGGCCAAGCACCAATATGATGTCAGCAAGTCAAGCAAGAGTTGGAAACTGATGTGTTCAGATTAGCTCCAGGACACAACTGAGTGGATGAAGAATGCGTATGTGTGTGGATGTGTGTGTGTGTGTACATGAATACATGTGCATGAGCATTACATATATGTACACGTGCATGCAAATAAATATGTTCTCTAATATCTAAGACATCATATATATATATATTATATATATTACATACAAATAAATAGCCATGTAGACAGGGGGAAAAAAGCAACCAAAGCAGATATTTAGATATTAATAATTACATTATCACCACTACCAGCATCATCTTCAGCATCGGGCACATAAATTGAGCATGTAATATGCACCCAGTGCCATATTCACAGTTTCACATACGTCCCTCTAAAACAGTGGTGCTCAACCTGTGGGTCGAGACCCCTTGGGGGTTGAACAACTTTTCCATGGGGATAGTTATATCAGATATCCTGCATATCAGATATCTATGATTCATGATAGTAGCAGAATTACAGTTGCAAGGTAGCAATGGAAATAATTTTATGGCTGGGGATCACCACAACCTGGAGAGCTGTACTAAAGGGCCACAGCATTAGGAAGGTTGAGAACCTCTGCTCTAAAGCACGCTCCTATGAAGTGGGATGACCAGTAGGCATCCACTTTACATCTCCTTCGCAAAATTGGAGTCTAGAAGAGGGGAGTCCTTTGCTTTTGGCTGTTCAATACGGTAAGTAATGAAGCTGTCCTTATACCCAGGTCCCTCTGACTCTAGAGTCTGGGCTTTGGTGGCTGCCCCCTTCTGCTACTTCCTACCATGGAGCTGGACAGATCCTATTGTCTCCCGAGCTGCAGATTCAAAAGACAGATCAGCCATGAGACAAAAGAGGCAGCCTGAGCTGCTTCGAGTCACATGACCAAGCTGCTCTATCCACCCCTACACTCCCACCCCCGCCCAATCACAGCGCCTCCCTTCTCTAAGGCACTATGAAGACTGTCTTTTTAGCACCCAAAACTGCCCTTCAAGTTCCTACATAATTGTCTTTTTCTCCTCTTGCCCACCAAAGTCTCCCTTGAGGCCTGTTTTCATTTCATTTTATTTTTAACCATAAGTTATGTTATGTGCCATTTGTTTATAATTTGTTTCTTTTTCAAATGTCTGTCTCTAGTAGTTATCGCTGATGATTGTGCTTTATAAAAACTGGGACATAGAGATTTTTTTTTCCTAACCAGAAGGGGGACATATGTGGACAGAAAGCAAGTCAAAGGTGTCAGCAGGATCCACTCACTATTTCAAGGGCATGCCAGCATGTGTACACTGCGAATATCAGGGAGGGTAAGGGGGTGCAAGAATTCTTCCACTCCTGAGCTCTGGGAGACTCTACAGCAGAAAGACTTGAGACAAATGAACAGACTTCATCAAAACGCCACAACGATGTTAAAATAATTGAAGTTGAGACCAGCAATGGGACGTTAAACACACCAAGCATCTCCCTGCCGGTGCAGAAGGCTCACTGGTCAAAAAGTAAAAGAAGCCGTCCGTGCAAGACGGGAGCCAAAGGTTAACGCTTCTCGCTTGCCAAGTGCTTGGCTGGCCTGTTTAGATTTTGTGTACATTGTCTCTAATCCTTCACAGCAGCCTTCCTGAGGAGGCCTTAGGAATCCATATGCTTGCAAATATAGGTGCTGACCTCCTTACAGAACCCTGCAGCCTCAGAAAGCAAACCCTGGTCCTCGGGCTCTCAGCCAGGTTTCTCCCACCTTAAAGACCACCCACTGTTGAGGTCACAGGGCAGCCGCACTTTCCAAGGCTAAGGTCCAGTAACTCTTTCTCTGGAGCGACACTGTGCACAGCAGGATGTTTATGCACCCTCACTGTCAAATCTGGAAGATGCCAGTAGCATCCCCAACATTTGCCAGCTGTGACAACCAAAAGCCTCTCTGGGCCTGGCCAAATGGTCCCAGCGGGTGATGTCCCTTCCAGGTAATCATCATCGAAGCCCGCTTTGATAGCAGAACAGTTCCTAACAGCTCTCCAGGTCACCAGAAAAGACCTAGTTTAAGCACTCAGACTAGAAATAAACAAAATTGTGTGGATCACACCTGCTTTTAACTGTAGTATTGTTGCTGTACTCTGGGCTTCCCGAAAGTTGGAGAACAGCCTCCCTTCTCATAGACATCAGAAAGAAGAACATGTGCTTCCTGACTTTTTATTTAAGCCTGGTACCAGAGTGCATAGTATGTCTTAACAAATTTTATCCTCTGATGGGTTTCTGTTCTGAGATGAATAGAATGATGGTTTCTGTTTTACAGACTAGGAAGCCAAGGTGGAGAGCAGAATTAAAAGCCTGCAGGCTATGGATGACAGAACTGCTTCTTGGAGTCTCTTCTTACAGCACCCATCCGGGCATGGTCCTTGCAAGCATACTCTAAGCAATGCTATCCAGACAACTGTATCACAAGGGCTGTTAGAAAAGACTCTGGCCCTGCTGGGGGACCTACACACGGGAGCAGGCAAAGCCCTGGGGAGGGGGGGCGGGGGGGATAAGTGACTGTAGAATGAAGAAAGGAGCTGGCCCTCTGGTGACAGATAGAGAACCAAGGCCACCAATTGGCCATTCCCGGCCATCACGTAATGAGGGCCTCTCCTGCAGCAGAGTCTAGCAGAGCACTGAAGATCTGTTCCAGCGCAGCAGCACTTGTATGGAAGCTTCCACTGCTCCTCTGAGAACTTTCGGTTTTCATGAGTGGCTCTGCTGGGGTGCAGTGAGTGGAGCACATGGGAGAGCCAGATGGCTTTGCCTGATGCTCTAAGTGGATTCCTTTGTTCTGCTCTTAATGTCTAGCTCTGGAGAGAGGAACTACTACCTTTTCCATTTCACAGATCAGTTACTGAAAACTGAGTCAGCCCCACCTCTATGAGGCCTTCCTTTACTGTTCCAATTGACTATTTACCCTCCCTGTCCTTGTCCAACACACTCTGGAGCTCCCCTCTCCCCCATAGTCACAGCCCCGGGAACTAGTCAGCCTCTCTGTCTAGGTGCTTCCAGAGTCACGACTATACTATTATCTTAGTTTGTTGTATGGCTTGAACAAAAGATATGTATTGTTCTTATAATTCTGAAGACTAGGAGACCAAGGTCAAGATATTGGCTGATCTCTCAAACGCTTCTCCCCTATGCATGCAAATAGCTGGCTTTGCCCTGTGAGTGTCCACCCCTCCTAATCTTTTCATCAAGACTCCAGTCACACTTGGGTTGGGGATTACACTAAAACCCTGTTTAATTTCTTCTGCCCCCGGGGGTCACTTAGCCAGTTCCCACCCTGGATAGAGCCCCCCAGGAAACCACTATCACAGCCTCTGTACATCTCAATAGCATTCATTTTAACTACAGAAAGCAAAGAAGAAAGAGGTGGCTTGCTTTGGTCTCCAACCCCCTGAATTTATCCACAAGATTCCTTGAATCTTCCATGGGCCACTCGAAGACAGCATGTTCTTCCTTGAAGCTGTGGCAAGTCACCACTGTCCCTGTCCCTAGGGTTTTGTGTTTGGTCCTGTGGGATGCCAAGCCAGAAGGCAATGATGTTCTCAGGCCAGCTCTGACAGACATACTCTTGTTTTCTTTCCAGCTCAGAAGCCTGTTCTCCCAGACAGGGAGGGCTCCCACATGGGCCACTGAACACCAAGCAAACCTCTCTCTCCCCCAGCCCAGCCCCTGTGGTCCCTCTAAGCAAACCAGGCTTCAGTGCCTCCGTGTTTACACTCCAACCTGCGGCTCGGGCTGTTTGCTCTCAGTGGGCTGTGACCCTACCTCCCTGGATACTACTGTGCAACTGTTGAATTTGCAGCTTCCTGTCTTCTCATATTTTGTCCTCTTCTCCATCTGTAAATGGCATTTCTCAGGGATGGAGGGAGGCTCTGGACCGCAGGTATGTTTCCTGTCTCCGCTGGCCTTGCTGGCCTTGCGGGCTCCAATCAAAGTCAGATGCCTGTGGTGTGCCTGCTCTGCTGGGCTTAGGGGAGAGGTCAGAGGGAAAGGCGCTTTCCCTCCCGGCCCTGCCGTGTTAACTGTCTCTGCTGCCTAAGGGCTCCTGCTTCATCAAGCCTAGGACAGTAACTTTTGAACTCTAAAGACCCGGGTTCAAATCCCACACTCAATGGTCTTGACTATTCTCCTCTGGAATGGGGGGGATGGGGATTAGGTAGTAGGATATGCCACATGAGGGTAGAGAGGGTAGAGCAACTGTCCCTCCCTCATGTGGGGGTAAACCAGAGGAGCCTGGGAAGAGGACTAGACCTGGTGAACCAGCCATGATGCCAGGGTCTTCCAATTCTAGGGCACAGGACCTGAGGCTGCAAGTTCTCTGCCACCACAAGAAAGAGCACAAGCAACGCTGGTCTCTTTTGTGCTCGCCCCTCCCACTCCCAGAGCCACCCTAGACCTAAGACAGCTGACCAGGAAAGGGCAGTGAATCACTGTGCTTCCAGGTTCATTTTTATTTTTAAGGAGAAATGACAATATAATCATTTTTAAGGGAAAATAAAAATTAGATTCCGACTTTGGAAACTTGCTGTGAGAGAGATTTGACACACAGTCGGCAGCCCCTCATCTGGTCTTACTCTTGAGGAAAACAGAGTTAACTCCCGTCTAGGTCAGTAGGAGGGGGACATTTTGTGTCTGACAGGTGAGCGAGGTGGGGGTCACATCTGCGTTCCACACCTCAAACAGTTGCTTCCTTTCACGCTGACCCCCGTCCTCCGGAGCTAACACCAGCCTCTAAAAGCAACCATCAATCATGACCACAGAGGCAGAGTCTTGGGCTATGAATAGCATGTTATTCCATGAGAGGGACTTCTGTGACTATTAGTCTCTCCTTCTGTCAACCACGTCTGAAAGCTAAGCATGAGGGCTACCAGTGTCCCCACTTTCCACCGAGGGTCCAGGGAAAGACACAGAGATGGAGATGGTGATAAAAGCAGACCCAGTCTCTCATTCACCCAGTTCTACCAACCTCTCCGATGGCACCGAGTTGCCCAAGAGCTATAGACAGGGCAAAGGAGCAAAGAGGAGGTAAGAGGCAACTCTTATAGAAAACCTCATAATGTTCCCAGCATTCTTCCTGGAATACGGATTGATATGAAAGTCTTCATGCCTGTGTTCTCACAGATTCCAGATCATACACATCCAGAATATGATGCAGCCAGGCCCACCAGTTCCCTGTAGGCCAAACATACTACTATAAACTTGCTTCCCAGGTGATTTATTATTGGTGAGAACCCTAATCAAGCTCCAACTCAATTAATTCCAGCAGAGAGCTTTGAGCTTGTTTGGTGCAGGGGGATTGCCTTTAGAAACAACAGTCTGGAGGCATGCTCTCTAGCCAAGCCAAGATGTAGCTACAGTTTACCCAGGGCATCTGACAGTGTGTTACTATTTCATGTAGCCCTGCCTGACTCCTGCGTGGAGCTACGAACTCTGTAAGGAAGGAGTTATGTCCTCCTTGCCTGAAGAGAAGCCAGGCTGGTGGAAAGGGTAAGCAAGTGTGTACTGATAGCACCAGGGAGAAGGCAGCATCCAATTGCTTTGACTTTCCATCAATTAGAAAATAAGCAGCTACTGATAAGCCGGGAGTCCTAGCGTATCTGGACTCCAAAACACAAAGGTTCACACTCAGTGTGTGTCTGTATCTCTGTCCCCTTTTCTCCCTCTACCTAGATGTCTCTCCGTCTTTGGAATTCCCAGAGATACCCATGTATGTGAGTGCTCTGTCACAGAGCTTCTGAGTTTGAATTATCACATGGGTTTCTATCAGGCTCCATCTGCTTCCAGAACTGTGTGCAAACACTTACATCCAAAGCCCAGAAAAAGGGAGGGGAGACATAAAACATTTTTATTTGTTCTGACCAGAAAAGACATATGATCCAGATTGTGTGAAAGAAAGACCAAAAAAGAAAGGGAAACAGATTGTCAGTCCTGATCACAGCCCACAAGGAGCCTCTCATACCCAAACAGAGAGGCGCCTGGCTACGAGTAAACCAAGACCCAGTGTACATCCCACACCCAACAACGCAACCCTCTGGACCACCTCCCTCATACAGACCCGGGATGACATTTTGACTCTCCAACTTGCTGCTGTATGGGATTGAACAAACCATTTAGCCTGAGACTGTCCCCTGCCTTGTAAAACTGTGCCTAGGAAATGCTAATGAGAAAACAGGAGTGGTAGTGATAATGGTAATAGTAATAATACTGCTGGTGGAGGAAAGACAGTGGTGATGATTCCGTCAAGAGGTGACGGTGGCGATGATAACAGTAGTGGTGGTGTGGATGGTACAGAGATGATGGTGATGCTGGTAGAAGTGGAGACAGCAGGAATAGCAATGACGACAGCGGTGATGGTGACCATGGTGGTGGCAGCAGGGTAAGTAACTGTGATCCGTGATGGCGTTCATGGTAGTCGGTGGTGGTGGCAGAGGCAATAATGACAAAGGTGGCGGTGGGTGCCAGAGGTGGTAACAGCGGTGGTGACGGTGGAGATGGTAACTATGGCAGAAGTAATGGTGGTGTTAGAGGACGTGAAAGCAGCGCCAGTGGTGGTGGGAGCAACAGTGGAAGCAATGGTTGCCATAGTGCTGTGGGAGGTGGGAGGGGCAATGTGGGCTTGCTCTTCCCGATGCTTCCCACAGTTTGGTTGCCCTTTAGTAGGACCATACCAATCAGGGACAATGTGTCTCTACCTTTCACAGACATTTCTCCCTAGAGGGCTTTCACAGTCACCACTACACACTGCAAACCCTTCAGCCCAAGTCAAATAGAGCCTAGGTGTGATTTTTAACTCCTCAGTCCTCAGCAAATGGAGCCCAGGCCACACTCGGCGGGGGGGGGCGGGGGAAAAGTGCTGTGTCTCCTCCTCCAGATCTTTCCACTTCTCACCTCCCACAGGGCCTTCCCACTTTCTCCCCTTCTCCATTTCACTCTGAAAACCTGACGTCTTGCTGGCTCTCTGATGATTTTTCAGAGAGAACACTAAAATACAGATGCGCGCGCGTGCGATCGCTCATCAAAGCCTTCCTCTCGCTGTCCCAGCTACATAACGGTTCAGCAAGGTTCAAAAAAACAAACTAGGAACCAAGGTGCATCTCCTACTCAACAAACTGGAGTCTCAAGAATTTTGAGTCAAGGGCTGAGTGACAATTTATCTGTAGTGGGATCTCTTTTATTTTTTCCAGTACATATTAATTGTACAAAATAATGGTTTTTATTGTGACAAATTTCACACATGCATGAGAGACTGATTTTGAGAATATTAACTGAGAGCTCCTTTCACCCTTACGCAGAAGGTTCTGGAGACCAAGCAATGAAGCAATTTTGCAGGAACTGTGTTCTTGTGGAGGTTTGGGGGAAGATGGGACAGTGGGAATATGAGAGCTGAGTCAGAACCCAGGCGCAAGTCCTAATCCATGAGCAGCAATCCACACTGTCTCCTTACCCCTCCATCTTGCATCTGCAAAGGAGGCATTAATCTACATGAAGGTGAAAAGTTGATTTGTAAATGGTGAAGGGCTCTATAAACATGAGGAGTTTGTTTATTCTCTGGTTCACGTAAACATTTTTTTTTAAGACAGGGTTTCTCTATATAGCTCTGGCTGTCCTGGAACTCACTTTGTAGACCAGTCTGGCCTCGAACTCAGAAATCCACCTGCCTCTGCCTCCCAAGTGCTGGGATTAAAGTCGTGCGCCACCACGCCCGGCACTCATGTAAACATCTTTATTTTTATTTTTATGAAAGTTGTGGGTCTCAGACTGAACTCAACCCTTTTATATAGCCGGGCATGATGCTGCCCTTCTGACCCTCACCTCTGCCTCCTAACTGCTGGGGTTACAGATACGTGCCACCATGACTGGCTTACGTGTACCTGGGAATTTAACCTCAGGCTTCATTCATGCTAGGCAAGCTTGATCAATTGAGCGATATCCCAAACCCTGAACATAAAGAAAATAAACTTTCTTTAAACGAAGGTGTGGCTCCCAGCTGTCCCCATGTGACATAACTGAGCACTTTCCTGAGGCCTGGTTTGTAATAAGCTCAGTCTTGAAAGAGGGTCTGGGTAGGTCGTCAGTCATCTTGTCCTGAGCTCTGGCTTGTGTTAGAAGTTATCCGAGGCCTCTGGGACACGTGGACACGTATGTTCATCTTTCTGGGCTTGGTAGTCTCTTCTTGGGGAACATTCTGATATCCTTTCTAATAACCCCATTCCCAGCAGCCTGTGTGCTTTTATAGGGCAGAGTGAAAAGAGTGAACCTAAAACACCAGGAAGAACAACTGAGCGTCTCAGAGAAGAGAACCTTACAATCTGCTCCCAGGGAGATGCCCAGCAGAGTGCCACGATTCTACAGCTCTCTGCATTAGGCAATCGTGCAGCAGCTGAGGCTTTTCTTCTACCCACAATGCCCTCTTTCTAGGCTTCTGACCCGGGGTCATGTGATGTCAGACACTGAACTTCCTCCTTCCTGCAGAACGGCATAGACACAGCTGTACCGGCTTTGCATGAGGTTGGGGGACTGAGGATGGGGGATGGGGGCTGCGCCAAAGGGTAGAGTCGGCATGTCCCTCTGTTGTCCCCTCTTTGCATCCACCTGACCTCAGCAAGGAACTCAATGCAGAACTCAATAATGGATCTGCTGTGCACATCTGGTTACTTAGCCCACCTCAGAATTCTGCTCGGCTCTCCCTTTCCAGGAAACCTTCCTCCCCATCATCTTCTACACCAAGCCTCCGCGTGGTCCCAAAACAGTTCAGATTCAAGTCTCTGCATCTCTCCAGAGGCATCCTCTTCCTAGCAACAGTTGCCAAGGTAGATTACAAGGGTGGACCTAACTCCAGGGAGGGAGTGAAGATCTAGAGGGCTAAATAACACAACTATATGGAAGGGTTGGAGGGAAGGAAGGCTTGCCACCACAAAGTGAGTAGAGCAACTTCCCCAGGTAACATGCTCTCTGTTCTCATGTGAGATGTTCTGATGGCCTTTCCACTGAATTTGATGTTTCGAATTTCTGAAATATAAATTCTGGGAATTATTTATTCCAAAGATTTTTAGTCCTATCAGACCCAACATCACATTTGTACAACAAATACTTTATTAGTAACAGCCCCTTGGCCATTCTTTTTTTTTTTTTTTTTTTTTTTTTTTTTGAGACAGGGTTTCTCTGTGTAGCCCTGGCTGTCCTGGAACTCTCTTTGTAGACCAGGCTGGCCTCTAACTCAGAAATCCGCCTGCCTCTGCCTCCTGAGTGCTGGGATTAAAGGCGTGTGCCACCACACCCGGCTCCCCTTGGCCATTCTTAAATGACACTATAGGCATGCAACCTAAGTCAATATTCTTTTAAAGATTTATTTATTTATTATATGTAAGTACGCTGTAGCTGTCTTCAGATCTTCCAGAAGAGGATGTCAGATCTCATTAAGGATGGTTGTGAACCACCATGCAGTTGCTGGTAATTGAACTTAGGACCTCTGGAAGAGCAATCAGTGCTCTATATAGTGTCCTATGATGGAGATGAAAAATGAGGTAATTGACAGTAAACTATGGTGAATTTCCAAAATGTTAATGCTTGTGAACAAACCCACCTGGAAAACATACTGAGTGAATGAAAGCATGAACCTGCTTAAATTGCCTACATTCATCCTGGCTGGCTGACATTTGAAAATAACAGCTAAATACTCACATTGATGATCGGTGTAGAATCATGAGAACTCAATGCCCACAGGTGCAGAATAAAAGATCGGCACATTGGCATCTCAAGCCCAGGAATGGCATTGCCATATATCACGTGATCTGTCAAAAGTTATAATGTCTGAGAAAAGTTATATAAACACATAGAAGACACTTCTTCCATCTGTGTAGTACCTATTTCCCCCTAGAAAACTCCCTGCTAATTAAAGTCATGAATCAATGATTTACATATTTTAAAAAATTTTATAGTTTGAATGTGAAACTGGCCTCATGTGTTAGCCTCTCAGACCCCAAGTGGTGACATTATTTTGGGAGATGTTCAAATGTTAGGAGATAGGACTAGCGGGAGAATGTAGGTCACTCAAGCACAGCCCTGTGGGCGACCTCCTGCACCTGCTCCTGCCCTGGCTCCTGCTTTCCTCTCTCCATCCTGACTACCATCATGTAAGTAGCCTTCTTCCACTGTGAGCATTCTCCATGATGCTTCTCCCTTACCATTGACCTAAGAAGCAACCAACCCAGCCAGCCATGGGCTGAAATCCATCTAAGCAGGGGCTAGGAAGCAGAAGGGAACTTGCTTCCTTCCGGTTGTTTCTCTCATGCATTTAGTCACAGTGACCAAAAAGCTAACACAGGCGCAGATAGAAACAATTTATTTAACATACTTGAAAAACTAGTAGAAAAACGTTGGTCCAGGATGCCTTGCACACCACAGGATGCCACAACTCTCTGATCCCCTCCCACTAAGTTATGTTAGAGCTCCATCTTATCTTCTGATCACCAAAAATGCCCTCGTGCAGCTCAGGGGACCCTACCCCTCACTGCTGATAGATTTGCTTCTGACACAGATTCAGAGAGAAGGAAGTATTGCCTTCTGCTGTGTACCATGTGGTGACCTCACCAGGGTCCAATGAATAATTCTAATCCAACCTTCACGTGAAGGGGTCTGATTCAACTAAATGAACCACAAGAATACCCAAAAGTCAAGAATCTAGAAAAGGGACTAGTGGGCATGGGGGAGGAGTGATAGGGAAGAGAGGAGCAAAAAGTAGGGCAGGGGGATGAAAGCGTTGTCACAACACATTATGTACAATTATGAAATTGTTAAAGGACAATCATAGAGATAAATGTGCACCAACTGTTAAAAAAATAAAAAACACCCCCACAGGTTTTCAAAATATTTTGCAGGAGTTTCCTGACCTAGTCCAGTGCTTTCTTCATAAGGTGAATAAAGAGGCTGAGAGAACTCATGACTTGATCACAAAATGCTGAGATGGAAACCAGCATCTCCCAGCACCCAACACAGGGACTTCACTGAACTCCTGGGACTCCCCCTCACTCCCTGGATGTACAACTTAAGTTATTGATAAAGTACAATGTTAGCCACAGTTTCTTTCTTTTTTTACTTCCTTTTTTTTTTTTTTTGAGACAGGGTTTCTCTGTGTAGCCCTGGCTGTCCTAGAACTCATTTTGTAGACCAGGCTGGCCTCGAACTCAGAAATCCACCTGCCTCTGCCTCCCAAGTGCTGGGATTAAAGGCATGCACCACCACCGCCGGGCTTTAGCCACAGTTTCTTTATCATCTAAATAAACCTACATCCTGCCTCAGTCTCCCTTTTGGAATAGCAGTTCTTTCTGCTCCTGCTTTGGGGAGGAAGACATTGATATTTGAAAAACAGTATGGCTTCCCTACACATGTGCCTATTTAACTTGGGGGTGAGGGTTCAATACTAGAGGCTGTTAACACCTGCCCCACACAGGGACAAACAGAGTCAAAACCAGGTAGGAGATCACCAGGAAGGGCTCAGAGTTCACTGAACTACAGGCAAAGGAACAATTTTAAAGACAAGGGTTTTAGCCTTTCATTTTCATTTTGTAAAATTTATTGCATTAATATTTATTAATGTGTGTATGTGTATGCATACATGTGCACACATGCTAAAGAGCCTGGGTGGAGATCAGTGGACAACCTGCTCTCTTCTTCATACCGTGTGAGTCCAGGGACATAACCTAGGTTTTAACACTGAGGGAGGAGGGTTTGGTGAATGAATTTCCACATACAAGAAGTAACTTAAAGTCGGGCGTGGTGGCACACGCCTTTAATCCCAGCACTTGGGAGGCAGAGGCAGGTGGATTTCTGAGTTCAAGGCCAGCCTGGTCTACAAAGTGAGTTCCAGGACATCCAAGGCTATACAGAGAAACCCTGTCTCGACCCCCCCCCAAAAAGTAACTTAATATTCACTAAACAGTTTTGAAACTTTAACCATATGACCCTGTGAAACAGAGGATTAATACTTGTACTTGTACACAGTCAGAGGGCTATTGAAGAGTGTGAGAATGTCAGCCTTGAAACCGCACAGCTGTGTTTATAAGCTGCTGAGGGGCTGAGAAGCTAATAGGATTGTCTGAAATGGTGAGCGACTCCTGGAAAAGTTTTTTAATTAATTAATTAATTTTTATGTATGTTTAAGATGCTTGTCATGACACGTGTGGAGATCAGAGAGCTACTTGAAGGAGTTGGTTCTCTCCTACCACTCGGTGGGTCCTGAGCATCCAATGCAGGTCCTTAGGCTTGGCAGCAAGCTCCTGCTGAACCATCTCACCAATGCCTGGAAGTTTTAAACCAGCAAAGGACCATCTTTATAGCAGTTGCATTCATGGAAAATGAAGTCCATATACAACAATGACTTCCTTATCCATCTAACTTAGAGTTGGGTTTTCAACTCCAACAGTATACAAAGTTTTTTGGTGTTTGTTTGTTTATTTGTTTGTTTTTCCACTCTGTGATATGTCTATAAATACATTGAGAGGTCATACAGGAGATGAGACACTTGGTTACTGTGGAGGGGTCTATGCATTGAGTCAGCTGATATCTTTGTCTCTTAGCTACTAAATGTCATATCCCCTGTTGGCCTGGCATCATTACAGCAGTGAAAATGCCCACACTATGCACATCCCTGGGCGGGATGGAGACCAGTTGTTCTGGATGTGCACACAAAGCTTCCAGGCAAAGAAAACAAGACAACAATACAACAATACAAAAGAAGGTCAAGGGGACGAGTAAGGACAGGGCAAACCATGGGTATGTTTACTTATGACAGTATATCCACTGGAGTGTGTCAGACTACAAGTAAGGGGAGTTCCTTGGGAGTTGAGTTTCACAATAAGGAAATGTACTAAGAACACAGAGCAGAGGAAGCCGTGAGGTACAGCGTACAGTTGTACACCCTCATTCCTGGGATGTTTATACAGACTGTGTTTTCCTATAAATGCCTATAAAAAATTTCAATTTATAAACTAGGCAAGAAAGAGAGCACCAGCAAAAATCCAGTCTGAAAGCAAAAGGATTACAAAAGTACACTGTTTCAAAAGTGACATGTCTGTGTTCTCTCTCTAAATAGCAGTGCGCATGGCATGGTACAGGTGTGTACATGAGTGTGTACTTGTTTTCTCACCTGTGCATATGTGTGTCCAGGTGAGGGGTAGACACTGAGTGTCTTCTTCATTCACTCACCACTTTATTTACAGAGGTAGCATCCATCACTGAACCTGGAGCTTGCTGATTCTTGCTCCTAAGTGTAGAGACTAAAGGCCGCAGCTTTTTCATGGCTTCTGAGGATCCAAACTGTTGTGGATTGGGTTTAATGCTTGTCTTATGTTATTTGGGTTCCCAAATTGCATGGGAATCCCACAAGTAAGTCGCTGAGGGTCCCTGCCCCTAGCTGGTTCTGACTGGTGAATAAAGTTGCCAGTGACCAATGGCTGGACAGGGAGACAGAGGTTGGACTTTAGGATTCCAGGGCAAGGGTACCAAAGAAGAGGCAGTACGGCCATGACTATGACGGGGAAGCCAAAGGATCAGGCTTGAGACCTGCACGAAAGAGAGCATACAATCGTGAAGAGCCGGGCAAGAGCTGCCCCAGCCAACACCACCACCCCCAACTGGGTCTAGGGTAGCAAAGATGGAATATAAATTTTAGTAAGTAATAATTCAGGAGTATCAGAGGAGAGGTGTTAGCAATGTGGAAGTTTGAGAGTAGGCCCAGCCATTGAACTAATTAAAGTGTATTAAATACAAGGCTGTGTATGTGTGTCTTTCATTCAAGAATCCAGAGCATTGGAGTGGGTAGCCAGGAACTCACTCCGCTGATGACGGGCAATCAGAGTATCGTTAATCATCGAATGCAACACCGTACTCCAGTTCTTTGATTGTGCTGCAGGCACTCAATCCACTGTGTCATCCTCCAGCTTTCTCAACTCCTACTCTACCGTGCCCACCCCTCTTGTGATGATGGTGTGGGTTGTTGTTTCGGGAAACACTCGTAGCTTCTCTTAGACATACTCACATGCCAGCGTCTCTACTCTTGTGTTTTGGGTCTGTTCCTAGGTAGGACGAGGGTGACTTCAATAGGAGCACTGAGTGCCATAGTCAACATCTAAATTTTTTAATTTTAATCTTTTGAAAAATATACACATGATCACTGTGTTAACATCATCTCCCTTTCCCCTCCACCCAACTCCTCCTATGTCTCCCCCTCCCTCAAATTGGTAACCTCTTCTTCTTTAATTATGATTGTTTTACACATATGCATTTGGGCACGCACACACACCTACAGAGTCCATTTAATGTGTTTAGGGCTGGCCACTTGGGACTGGACAGATAACCTATCCGGAGCTCATCCCTGAGGAAGGCTGATTCTCCATCTCTTTGCAGCTTTTGTCTGTAGCTCCTCAGACAGAGGTAGGACCTTGAGAAATTTTCCGTGACCACATTCTGCCGCAGTTAGTTTGACAAGTGACTGACAGGTAGGTATCATGAACAGCCTGGACTCGCAGAAATGAGAGATGATTCATATCCGGGGCAGAGTTGAGATGGACAGAGTGGGATTTCATCACCTCGAGCAGAACGGCATGCAATTTCAAACTTGTGCATAGTTTATTTCTGCAATTTTCCATTTAATATTTTTGGACAGTGTTTGACTCTGGAGAGCTGAATCCATTTTCAAGAACGAACAGGCATTAGCATGGTTGGTTACACAAGATCAAATTTTTAAATGAAAAAAGTAAAATACACTCGAAAAGGAGACATTTGATACTGATAAAATGAATATAGTCCAGTAGTTACATCTCTGTCCATTCCACATCCACCTCAGTGATGGGCTTTCTAAATGTATGCCATATATTCAAATCCCAGTGAGGTCTTGACCTCTGGATTTAATGGAATTTAAGATCTCGTGGTGGCGCACGCCTTTAATCCCAGCACTTGGGAGGCAGAGGCAGGCAAATTTCTGAGTTCGAGGCCAGCCTGGTCTACAGAGCGAGTTCGAGGACAGCCAGGACTACACAGAGAAACCCTGTCTCAGAAAGAAAGAAAGAAAGAAAGAAAGAAAGAAAGAAAGAAAGAAAGAAAGAAAGAAAGAAAGAAAGAAAGAAGAGAAGAGAAGAGAAGAGAAAAGAAAAGAAAAGAAAAGAAAAGAAAAGAAAAGAAAAGAAAAGAAAAGAAAATCTGGGCTGCATTTAGGACAAAAAGAAAGGGAGGTACTGAGGTTCCAAGCCTCAGCTTTGGCCCTGTGGGGTTCTGAAACATGTGTGGGACTTGTAGGGACTTTGGGGAAAGACATGAGCTAAGCAGATAGGCTTGGAGTTTCTTTGGGGGCTCCCCCCTGAGTGATGTCAGGATGCTCTGTTTCTGCAGGGAGGTTCTGACAGATGGTGTAGAATTTTGAGGCTTGGTAGCTTTGAAGTAAGAGTTGCACCCTCCACTAGTAAGGCTGCACAGGAGCACATGACAGCCACTTATTTGCATTCGTAGAGGCCGGGTGCATACGAGGCTGGGGGGCAAGCATGGGTGTTGTTCGTTAGACACCAGGCGCTTTGTTTTTTAGATAGAATCTGAAACTCACCAAATAGGTTAAGCAGGTTGGCCAGGGACTCCCCACAAGCTTCCTGCTTGCACTCCCAGTCCAGTAGTGGCTGTGTTCCCTCCCACAAGATCTGGCTGCTCACAGCTCCCTGCTGTTGTTAGGCCTGACTATTTCACAACCCCAGTTTGGTCCCCTCAACACTGCTCCCATTCAAAGAGCTCTTCTGATAGGTCTTTCCCACCATGTATTTCCTACTAAATGTTTATAGTCTGTGTTTGTGTGCGTGTGTGTGTCATCTACCATCAACTCATATACATCAATTATCACTCTATCGATCATCTACCCATGCATGTACTGTATCATCTAGCTAATCATTATAAAACATAGCTTTGCTGAGATACAATTCACATTCACATAAACCATCTATCTGAAGAGTATAGTTCAGCTGTTGTTATTTTAACCATACTTCATCTTTCATATTAACAACCAAACAAGTCCCATTTGGTCTTGGAGACTAAAAAATACATAAGATTCACCATTTTACCCACTTATAATCTGTTTAAGGGAGATTGTGGCCCTACTCTGAATAGCACAGTCTGTACCAGGGGTGCAAACAAATGAGGTGGAACATAAAGGGTTAAAGCAAGGGAACTGCAAGGGTCTGAGCTGAAAGATTGGCTTACAAATTTTCATTCTTCTTTGGATAAGCTCATGGTTCTACCACACATGACAGGGTGCAGCTTCCACATGTGAGTTCTGTCACGCCTAAATTGATCTACTCCATTCAGTGAGGCTGGCTCTGTTAACCTCCTGTTTGAATATCATGGTAATTTCACATAACAATACACAAATTCCTAAATCCCCATACTCAATTTGCAAACCAGTTAAAACAGGTTATAGTCACATGGGGGACCATGATTCACACTGTAAGTAATATCGCATTACAGACCACTTCCCAAATGAGTACCCCTAGAGTTTTCCTCCTGACTTTGCTTCTAGAAGAATCCCCAGGGCCTCCGTCACTCTGTGGGCCCAGCTATACTTTCTGAGTGTCCCAGCAAAGCCAATGGGAGAAGTGTCCCAATCTGATGACAGGTGTCTGGACTGCAGCCATAAGCCCACTCCTGTCCTCAAGGCCAGCCTCCTTTATGGCTATATGGCATCTTAGCTCATTCACCCCAAGCTCTCTGCATACCATGAGGACTCACAGAAGCACAGACCCAGGCAAAGAACCCAGTCTGGGAATGGAAGGTGAAGCAGGAAACTCTTGGACCCTCAGGCAGTTGTTAAAGGGAGGATAGCACCAAAGAAAGAGCAGTTATGGTAATAATAGCAGGGTACCGGGAAACCTTTATTGAGACGCAGCAGTCAAACCACATAGTTGTTAAATGACCATAACTCTGTCTTAAATAATCAGTTCAGCTGGTCTCTATTTAACATAATAGCTGCCTATTAAACTTAAATTAAGTACAGAGTTAAATGTCTCTAGGACACAAAAACCCCCAAACAACTGCCAAGGCCAGGAGGAAAGCTCTGGCAGGAATGAGCTCTGAGCTGGTCCCCCTGGTCTGGATGTACTCTGGAGGCCCCTGCCCTGCCGTCTGCACTTGCAGGATGCTATTTTCCAGAACTGGGGTAGGGCAAGGGACCAGCCTCATAGTGCTTTTCAACTCTGACCTTACCTCAAAAGTTTCAAGATTCATCTACATGCCTAAATATACTAGAACCATACAAATACCCCCAAGAAGCCCTATGAAATCTCTCCGGGTTCAAAGATGCCAGAATATCTGTGAATTCAGCTCTCCGTCTGTACGTTTGCTCCATGCCAGAGTACAACCTCATCTGAGGCTCAGATGACAGGCAGGGCCTCCGCAGCCTCCCACCAACTCACTCTCCTCCTGACCTCTCAACTGACTCATCGTTCTTCCTTCCCAAATTCACTCATCCAAGAAACACTGTGTACCTACTCTGTGCTAACACCCAGGCAGCAAGCAGTGCAGAGGTACCAACGGCAGACAACAAGGGCCCAGCTTTTGGTGGGAGAGACAGCCATCCCTCAGTCTCCAAGACTAAAAGGCTCTGCTCACCTCATTATCCCCATCTTTTGTGCCTATCTCCTTCCCTGGGGGCCAGCCAAGCGCACAGGTAGTGGCTGTCCTCACAGTTCCCTCTAGATGCAACCTAGATGAAAACGACCTTTCTGGTTTTGTGTGCTCCTAGAGATCGTGAGCGGAAGGCTTAGAAGGCTACTAGGCAAGCACTCTATCCTACTGAGTGGAATTCAGTTTTTAGTAGTTTTCCTCGGTTGAAGAAGAAATTTCTGGATTCTTTAACAACTCAGTTGTGTCATGTGATGTTTTTCTGGAAGCTGTCTTGTGGGAGGGCATGTGATGTTTTGCTGAAAACAGACACTTGAGAGGGAACGTAGTGTTTAGAAAGAACATAAATGAAACAGTGAGAGAATGCTCTTACATTGCTGGGCTGTGCGATGCTTCACTGGTCTTCACTTCATGGAGAGAAACACGGCAAAGAACTTCTCGTGGTGTTCCTGCTGATTCTGGCCATCTCTGCTGACTTGTGCCGGATTCAGCACAGCCTTGCTGTATCTGCTGGATCACACAGCCATACTCACTTGTGTTTGGTGTTTGCTACTGAGCTGGACTGCTCGTATCCTGACAGTGAGAGTGGAATTGTCCTGGGAACTACTTCTAAACAGGTCCACCACTTCCTTTTCCTCTTAACCTTCTTTTTCCCCTATCTCTGGTCAGTATATCTAGAAGGGAGGTTGAAGTGTTAAAGAACCCCAAATAAAGTAGGTTTTGAGAAAACTCTAAGCCTACACTTGGTGACTTTTGCTGTGTTCTGTGACTTGCAAGAGTGCCCCAGTGCCCACAGCACGCAGAGCTTTGGCACACGCAACCCCCTGCTTTGATGGATCCTCAGTCCTCTGGACCTGTGTGGAGACCCTCATCCATCAAGGCTCAGCAGTTGTCAGCTCTGTGTACCTCTCCAAGGCTTTCCAGACCAGCGATTTCACAACAACAGATCTGCAGGTCCCTTCCTGCCAGTGTCCTATTGTCCCTGCAATACTCAGATCTGTGGAGACTTCTGGCAAAACCTCCCTAGGCCCTACAGCACTGTCTATGAGATTGTGGCCTCCAGTGTCAGAATTCTTAAAGCTTTCCTCCATATCCCTAGCCCTGGCTTCGGGACAGAGATGAAGACACAAGCGACAGCTGGAAGAATGCTTTCCTGGCACACGAAAACCAGGTATAATCTCTGCACTTGGGAGGTGGGGGCAGTAAAATCAGAAGTTCAAGGTCATCCTCAACTCTATATTGAGTTCGAAGTCAACCTGAGCTATATAAGACCCTGTCTCAAAGATAAAAGAGAAGAAGTGGGAGGAGGGAGAGAAAGAGAAACAGAGAGCACACTCACCTGGCAGTGGTTGCACACACCTCTAATCCTAGCACTAGGCAGGCAAAGGCAGGCAGAAGCAGGCAGACCTCTGACGTTGAAGGCAGTTTGGTCTACTAAGCAAGCTCCAGGATAGTCAGGGCTACACAAAGAAACCTTATCTAGAAAAAAAAGAGAGAGATGGGGGTTGGGGTGAACTCTAAGCCTGCCTCCCAGCTTTTCCAGGTCCCTCTGTTGCTCTTTACCACATAGCCACACCCTCAATTGGACTATGATTGTTAATTTGGTTTTGTATATCACCCGCTATTTCCTTTCCTGAAGAGGATGTGCAAAGCCTAGAATCTTTCCGAGACTGGGATAAACGGCAGATTTTGTATCTTTTCTATAAGGTGCATTTCAGAAAACCCGGCAGGAAAGCATTCTCCAGCTTAACTTCATTCTGTGGGTGGAGTTGGAGCTCATCTTTTGCTTCCGTGCCAGGAAATTCTTCCTAAAGCCATAGGAACTGCTGCTATGTGTGGAGGACCAGACTTCCGGGAGGAGCAAGGAATCCTCAACATTTTGATATGGTCCAATTTTTGTGTCCCACATTTTAATACCAAGTTCACTTGAATGATGCTAGATGACAGTTGTTTAAGTAAGACAGGGAGGCTGGTGAGATGAGCCAGTGAGTAAAGGACTCTCCTCCTGTCAAGTCCGATGACCAGAGTCCAATCCCCAGGACCCACATGGGAGAAAGAGAGAACTGGCATCCACACACAAGCCAACACACACGCCTCACATCTCACACATGCATTAAAAAAAGTAATTAAAAAAAATCCAAGCTGGGTGTGGTGGCACAGGCCTTTAATCCCATCACTCCAGAGGCAGAAGCAGGCGTATATCTTGAGTTCCAGGCCAGCCTGATCTACAGAGCTCATTCCAGGACAGCCAAGGCTACACAGAGAAACCTTGTCTCTAAAATAGATAGATAGATAGATAGATAGATAGATAGATAGATAGATAGATAGATAGATGCATTTCCAAACGTCTCTCGCCATTCAAGACAATCCTGACACCTTCAATACCTCTCTGCACCTCTTTGCTTGTAAGTGTAGTTGTCCAAACTCATAACCACAGATACTGCACTGTCAATAATCCAATGACTATGTGCAAGTAGACGTATTTAGTCCCTATTTCAAAGGGTCAGATATGGTTAGAGTTTGAAGATTGTTGAGTGAATACTAAATTGCTTCTCAGAAGTGCAGAATCCTTCTACTTCATTATTCACATTATTATATGTGAAGTGTTTTCTTGTGCATGCCTCTTATTCTGCCTTTAAACAATGGCAGGAGTGGTATCTTTGCGATTCTTTAGGCTGTTGCTTTTCTGTTTGGTCTGGTCTCAAATTCCTGAGCTCAGATGCTGTTCCCACTGTGTAGCTCTGCCAGTCAGTAGATGGGTGGGCAGGTTGTCTAAACTATCAGTTTTACTTGGGGAGTGTAGACAGGGCATTCCAGTATTACTCTATGAGAAGAGGAGGTGGACCCGGTAAGGCTGATCGTCACTAGACTGTCTTTCTGGCCAGGATCGCCCCCCACCCGCCATCACACAGATATCCTCTCCAGGGCACAGATGAGGAGTGCCCTGCCCTGCAGCTTAACAGGAATGTTATAAAAAGAACTAGATGGCCAACATGCTCTTTAAGGGACTCTCTGTGCTAGAATTCTTGGAAACTATCTTCTCCTATTAGGTCTTTTTTAAAAGAGAGGACAGAGGTGCTGAAAAGGCAGGCTCGAATGCCAACTCTGTTCTCCTAATGCCTCCCCCGCTTTCTGGCCTGGCCACTGGCAGCCACAGCTACCACCCCAGAACCTGGTCCTGGTGAAATGAGTGGCGTATCAACAACCTCAACCCCCTACCCCTAGCCCAGGGATGGGCCACTCACTCAGTCATCCACAACCCTCTATGGATGCCAACGTGCTCAACATTCACCAGCATAAGCCCAGTATACAGTCCATGCCATCTAGGAGACAGTAGTAGCTGGCAGACAGAAAAATCTATGCTCAACCAGCTTTGAATCTGGGCTGAGGACTAATTCGCTTCTAAAGGAGGGCATGGGGGTGGGGGGCACGGCTTCTTCTTGCTTGTTTAAAAAAGGCTTCAAGCCAGGCAGTGGTGATCCACGCCTTTAATCCCAGCACTTGGGAGGCAGAGGCAGGTGGATTTCTGAGTTCGAGGCCAGCCTGGTCAACAGAGTGAGTTCCAGGACAACCAGGGCTACGCAAAGAAAGCCTGTCTCAAAAACAAAAAAAGGGGGGGGGGGCTTCAAAAAGAGAGAACATTTTAAAATATTGAGAGAGCATTATTACATAACTAACTGGTGACAAAAAGTGCCACTTCCCCTGCAGTCAAAGACCAAGCTTGACAAGGCTTTCTACCGCGGTGTTTTCAGCTCCAGTCAAACTACCTTGTCTGGTCCACCCACGAACCTCGGAGCCTGCTCTGGAGCCCCTTGGGCTTCTCAGGCAATGAGCAGAACTGGAGGTTTGGGACGCTGCTGACTTTGACTGCAATGAGTTTTGACGTGCTCAAGTCTGAGACAAAGTTGGAATAGGAAAGCCTCCCCTCAGGCTCCTCCCAGGCCAAGACACAGAGCATCAGAAACACATGTTTTCATCTGAGCCTCCGCGCAGCGGAAAGTGAAGATGGGCCGAAGTCCCAAAGACGGAAGTGGGCAAGGAGAAAGGTTCCAGGCGCTGTTAGAATGAGGACGCACAAGGTAGCGGCAGCTTCTCATTAGTGGTCTCAAAGTAATGAGAAGAACGATCCAAAGTTAACCAGGGACAAAACTGTTAAAAACAAAGGCGAGCCCCACAGCTTTTCAGGGTAAGGAGGCAAGCCCTCCTTCGGGCTCCACTGCAGGCCTTGAGCAGGAGAAGCCTTTGGAAGGCACAGCTTGCGGATCGCCTGGGAGCCCGTTAGAAGTCAACATGAAATTCTATACGCTTATTGTGTGGGTAGAGTGTGAGTGATTTATACCTAAAGCCAGCCTGATGTATCCATCCTCCTCCACAGCATATGTCTTACTAGAGCCATGTGCACACTATGATCTGACTTAAGATGCATACTCTATAAGAAAAATACTTAACCCAAAACTCTTAGAATTGTTATTTAAATTTTGCCCCAAATATCCCATTTTGGCTGCCTCCTCCTTCTCCTCCTCTTTCTCCTCCTTCCTCCTCCTCCTTTAACAGAAGCAATTTTTAACTGAAGCCACAATTTCTAATTTTTGCTAGAGAGTTATTGACTAATTTGTGAGTCAAAAAGCTGGTTTTAGCCAGTTCCTGCTTTAGTGGAATGTGCCGTCCCCATCTTTCTGCAAATTACAAACACAGGGCTGTTGTCCATCGTAAACTTCTGGCTCAAGAAATCCAACTTTTCATCATAAATTCTGAGAGCAAAAGCTCGCCTGGGTGTCTCCTTCGCCTCGGCCTGTGTTCCCAGACAACTCACAAGCAACCCAGCCTATGGACGGCTCCCCAAAGGCTAACACTGCAGCCCTGCCAACAGCTGCAAGCTATAAATAGGACAGCTTGGGACAGTCGGAGGGGAGGGTCAAGAAGCAAAATCTAATAAGTATTCAGATGCAATGGCCAAGAAAGCTCTCCACGGGGATGAAGAAGAAGAGAGCTGGTGGAGAGCTGAAAACCGAAGGAATAGTCCACAGGAAGGACGAGAAGCAGCTCAGCTGAG
Organism: Mus minutoides; assembly: GCA_902729485.2. Taxonomy (NCBI): domain Eukaryota; kingdom Metazoa; phylum Chordata; class Mammalia; order Rodentia; family Muridae; genus Mus; species Mus minutoides. Next base: position 192,713 of record LR749537.1, read on the forward strand.
GGAAACTGAGGAAACCCTTCAACCCAAGAACGTCACCTCCTTGATTAGAGTGGCTTTTTTAAATTTAGTTTTTGAGAATGTCATGCATGAATAGAATGTGTTTTGATCAAGCCCATCCCATCGCCTCTTCCAACTCTTCCTTTACTGTCCCCACCCTTCACTGGTCCCTCCAGCATTGTATACTCTTTTTTTAAACCCATTGAGTCTCCTTGCTACTGCCATCATGAGCACGGGTGTAGGGCCACTCGCTGGAACACAGCCAGTCTATCAGTGCCCCAGCCAAAGAAAACTGGCTCTCCTCCCTCAGTAGCTACCAATTCTCAACAGCGCCTCAGCGAGGGGCATGCCCCCAGCCATGCCCTAGATTTGGCTGGCTTGATCTTGTGCAGACCTTACCACGCTGTTGTGCCTTTGGGTGGTGGGGAGGACGGGGACAAACTCGAGCATCCCCATCCAGTGGCTCATTTGGGGCAAATACATAGGCAGCCTGAGTCTTTAGGGCAGTGACTTTCGCTAACCATGCTGTGTACCCCAAGTCGAGCATGGCTCTGGCAGACAGCACAGCTTAACTTCCTCTTCAGTGTCACTTTCCTTGGCACACTGCATGTGCTTCCTTCCCCCTCACAGTGGGGGGCTACAGCTCTATTTCTTGTAGAAATAGTCCAGCAGTTCTCAACCTGTGGGTCACGATCCCTGTGGGGGTTGCCTATCAGATATTTACATTAGGATTCATCTCAGCAGCAAAATTACAGTCAGGAAGTAGCAACGAAATAATTTTCTGGTTGAGGTCACCACAACGTGAAGAACTGTGTACTAAAAGATCACTTTTAGCATTGAGAAGGTTGAGAACCACTGCCCTAGTCTGTTGGAGCTGCTATAACAAAACACCATCCACAAAGGGACTTAAAAACAACAGGAATGCCGGGCGTGATGGTGCATGCCTTTAATCCCAGCACTCGGGAGGCAGAGGCAGGCAGATTTCTGAGTTCGAGGCCAGCCTGGTCTACAAAGTGAGTTCCAGGACAGCCAGAGCTATACAGAGAAACCCTGTCTCGGAAAACCAAACAAAAACCAAAACAAAACATACAAACAAACAAACAAAAAAAAAAAACAGGAATGACCTGCTCAAGGCTCTGAAGGTTTCGAAGCTGCAGATCAGGGCACCAGTAGAGTGGGTGCCCAATGGAGGCTTCCTTGTTTCTAGATGGTAGGGAGGGGCAAGGAACCTCTCTGGAGCCTCTTTTAGAGGTGCTGATCCTTTGTTCCTGGCTCTGTACTCATGACCCAGTCACCTCCCTCGTGCCTAATTCTGTCACTTTAGGAATTAGTTTTAACAAGTGAATTTGGCGAGTTCACAAATATTCAGACCGCAGTACCACCTGAACACTGTCTTTACAATAGACTCTGTGAGTGCTCTATCCCCGGCACCGCCAGTGTTGCCTGGCCAGCTGATGTTTATGGATGAATGGATTGCTCCCTCAGGAAGACACATACAATTTAGAGAAGCCCCACTTAGGAGACTTTCTTTTTATATACATTCACAATTTATGACTTCTTTGTTTAGCCATGATGTCAGATGTTCCAACTAGAAGTATCTTCGGCTTGGGAATTATGAGTAAGCTGTTCCTTTGTAAAACAGCTGGGCTGCAAAGGGCAAGAGGAGAAACTGCAGGAGGGAATCTGATGTCTCTCCTACACATACTGGGTTTTTGTTTTGTGGGCTTGGTTTTACTGGATTTGGTGTGTGTGTTCATGTGTGTGGTGCATGTGTGTGTGTGTGTGTGTGTGTGTGTATGTGTGTGTGTGTTTCTATGTGTGTATCTCTGTGTGGTCTGTCTCTGTCTGTGTGTCTCTATGTGTCTGTGTATCTGTATGTGTCTGTGAGTGTGTCTGTGTCCATGTGTGTGTCCGTGTGTGTGTCCATGTGTATGTGTGTGTATGTGTGTATATGTGTATGTGTGTGTGTGTTGGTTATTTGGGGACTTTTTGAGACAGGGTGTTATATATCCCAGGCAGTCTTTAAACTTTATGTATTTTAAAGTTTGCCCTGAACTCTGATCTTCCTGCTTCTCTACCTTTTAAGTACTGAAACTACAGGCCTGTGATACCCAGAACATCTCACGTTGGTTTTTTAATGCTCTGGTGCATTGGAATGAGAATAATGTGCAGGATCGTGGACTCTTCCATTCCTAGGAAATACCTGCCTCTTCTCCCTGTGGGACTTTGCTTTCTGGAATTTAGGATTCACCCTAAGCCCACAGGAAGTGGTTCTTCCTCCTGTTAATAACGGGTATCACTCTGAGACTCGCTCTCTGAGCTGCGCTGGCACGTGTGAAGTGTCGCTGTGCAGGACTGACTCACACCCTTGGAGGGACTCGACTTCTATTATAACAGGATAAGCACCATCAGCCTGCTCGCTTCCTGCCTACACAGCCTGGAATGAGACACAGAGGGAAAGGGCAAGGCTGAATGCATCTGCCCCCAAACAGAGCTCGAGGAGGTAGTGGGCCTCATCTCATCCTTCACATCACAGTTCACACCTCATTGCTAAACCTCAAGCCCAGCTGCACACACGTATTCAATGATTGCTCTAAAATGTCATGAGAGCCCTGGAGAATAAGAAAGCCTAGTTAGGGGTGGAAGTCTCGACCTGTGTCTGCTGTTCTTCCTGTTGCCCTGTCCAGTGAATTTTAGCCTTGCCTCTCCAGCCCTTAACGTCACATACGTCAATTCTTTACAGTTAACGTCTGTGCAAGTACATGCATATATGTGTACATGTGCCCTACGAGTTTTGTTCTCTGGTGGTCCCTGACTAGTACAAGTGTGGACACGCCTACAATTAGCAAAAGCTGGCCAGGGCAATACCTACCATTCTTGCTTGTATCAGTCCTATATGGTCAATGCTGAGCAAAGCCTTAATCAATCTGATATCCTACAAAAGGGTCATGAGCTACGTACAGTTTGGAAGCTCTATGCACTGAGAACTCTACTTGCCACGCACACAGCATGGGAAGATCTGGGTCTCAGAAGCAAGAAGGCTGGGGCTTATTTCAGTTGTCCATGGATGTTTCATTCCACCAAGAGAGTGTAGTCAGCCATGGACTTACATGGGATGAACCAAAGAGGAGCGTCACTGGATGGGACACAGTGATGCTCCCAGCCCCGCTCTGGCTGACACTCAGATAAACAGACAACTGTGTATAGACACCCTTTTAAGAGGAATTCCTCAGGGGAAAAGACATCCAGACTGTGGCTCAGGCCCTGCTCTGAACAAGTCTTCCGGGCCAGTCCTAGAGAAACTTGAAGAGGTGCCATCAGTAGAAAGGAGGGGGAGGTTTCAGGGATCAGTGTTAGGGTTCCCTACGAGACACAGGGAGGAAGGTGGGTTCATTGATGAGCTCCCTGGAGAACAGAGCAGCCGAGGACAGGCTGTTCCTCTCCAGGCGAGAACAAGCCAAGAAAATCCTTGGCAGAAACACAGCTAAAGACAGCAACACGGATCCACGGGACAAGGTCTTAGCAGTGGGACCGACGTGGTTCTCGGTGGCTTCCTATAGAAACACGATTCCACCTACCAGGCTGAGCAATCTTAGCAAAAAGTTCACTGACCGTGTGGAGCTGGTTTGAAGGGCGTACTATGTCCTAATTGGGAAAAGAATTCTAAGACTTCTCACATATCATGAATCAATGGTGGGAGGGTTTGTGTGAAGGGGGACTGAGAGGAGAGGGGGAACTGATATTGGGATCTAAACGGAAGGAAGGAAGGAAGGAAGGAAGGAAGGAAGGAAGGAAGGAAAGAAGGGAGGGAGGGAGGGAGGGAGGGAAGGAAGGAAGGAAGGAAGGAAGGAAGGAAGGAAGGAAGGAAGGAAGGAAAAGAGAAAGGACAAAACAAAACAATGTAACTCTCACGAAGTTTCTACAACAATAGAAGACCTATAGCAACAAGCAGGGTCAAGTTCAATGATATAATTCGCTCCTTGGTTTCTGCAGCAGATACTCAGTATGGGGAATGGGGTCTTTACAAAAGTGATAAGCAGGCAGGCTGAGTAACCTGGGGCCTGAGATTTTTGGCAACAATCCCCAGATAACAAGCTGTTCATGATGGAGGAATCAGGATGTTTCCCCTGCTGTTGCAAGCGACCCTGAAGCCTGCTCTCTGAGTCCTCACCTCCTGACAAGGGAACCTCTGCTGTAACTGTCATAGGCAAAGCCAGTGCTACCACAGTGCTGTAGACCCAGTGAAAACACAGCCCTGCCTCATGCTATCCACTTAATGCTTCCAAATCCCATGAAGTAGATCTGCCTGGGGGAACCCAGACCACAGGCCAGAGCCAAGCTGTGAGGGACTGTGGGAAATGGACACTGCCCCCTCGGAAGCCCCTGTCAGGAAACATAGCAGGTCCCTCAGTGAGATCCATCTTGGATGACTTGCCGGGGATATAATTGGAAACACTCAGGAGCAAGCAAGCAAACAAAATCAGGGAGTCGGGTATCACTGGTACATTAAGACTTGAAGACAATCTGCTGAAGTCAAAGGAGAAATTATGCACACGTCAGCTCCGCATAGAGCCTGGTGGGTGCCAAACATAGTGGCTGGCACAGGGCTTCACGGTGTGAGAAAAGGAAGTATATGTGCATTCAAAGGAAACACAGATTCAGAAACACAGAGTCAGGAAATACTATAGCTCTTGAGCTATGAGGTGCTGAATTTCAAGATGACAAAAATACTTCCTTTTTACCCCTGACCCCTTCTTGTACCTACTGACATCACTAGGACAGAGCTCTGAGGCACTGGCTCTACAGATGAGTCATCTACCTTCAAGCTGCAGGCTCACTCTTGATAGCTGGGGGCTTTGGATAAAGTGTTAACCTCTCTGTGCTTTTGTTTCCTTTTCTGGGAAAAATAAAGAAAGAAGAGAAAGAGAGAAAGAAAGAAAGGAAGGAAGGAAGGAAGGAAGGAAGGAAGGAAGGAAAGAAAAAAAGAAAGAAAGAAAGAAAGAAAGAAAGAAAGAAACAAAGAAACAAAGAAACAAAGAAACAAAGAAACAAAGAAACAAAGAAACAAAGAAACAAAGAAACAAAGAGAAAAGATCATTGTACACTGCTTCCTATATGAGTTAATATATATAAATCTGTTAACCAGGTGCCCAGTCTGTAGGAACACTTGACCCCCACAGTCAAAGCTGTGTTCAGAGCAATGCGTTGTTCCCAGGGCACTCCACATATTAATGATATCATGGAGCAGACACAGATACCTGCCCATGCACCAGGGAAGTGCCCACTCCATCGTCAAGGCCACCTGGAATTCTAAAATAACCTTCATAATAGGATTTTCCTCCCTTTCTTCTCTCTTATTTTCTTGTTACAAAAGAATAGAGTTCTAAAAAAAAAAAAAAAAAAAGATCATATGTTAAACTGTGATCACACAACTAGAAGATTCCGGAACCAGGTTTGAATCTTGTCCCGTTTCACTAAGGAATGTCGTGTTATTTCTACTCCATTAGCCCCTGCCAGAAACAGCCCGGGGAAGCCAAGTTAGGAGATGCATACGTAATTGAAAGGAGAGCCATGCCTTTGTTCTCTCTAGCTCCTGCCCACCTGACCATGAACAGACATGCTTCCACATTTCAATGTGGCCCTCTCTGCCCTTTGACAGACAGGCGCTCAGTCTCCAAATGACAGTTGCTACAGGGATCCAGGAAGCACAGTTTGTCACTGTAAATGATCTGGGGATGGGGGTGGCAGAGGCAGTGGGCAGAGAAAGAACTGCAGACAGTTCAAGGCAGAGTTGGGGGTCCAAGTGTCTATCAGCTCAGCCATTCCCACTGTGATCCTTGTACCCATGTACTACATGACACTGCACTGCCTTCCACCCTTACGGGCCTGCCACACAGATAGACTGACAGCCGGAAGTAAGCATGGCATCCGCCCCACCCAAGAGAGAAAAAGAAAGAAAGCCATGCCTTCCCTCTTCCTGTACTGGGTGGAGGACTGCCTTTCTCATAAGGGGAGCACAGCAAGGCCTGTGAGCCAGAGGGTTCAGCACAGGCTGTGTCGAGGAAGAAAAGTGGGTGCTGATTGGCCTTGAAGCTGACCCATTAAACTGGCTAGATTTCTCCTAACTCAGAAGTCTGCGGATGAGGCGGCCTTCACAGCACTGCCTTGTGGCAGGGGAGATATGGGACAGCAGGCTGGCAGGAGTGCCAATAAGCTGGCCGCATTTGTCACTCTTAATCATTTTGTCATCCTGATTTTCTGCAAGCGTGTATCGCTTTTATAAATAAGAAGAAAGGTTAAGATGCGCACTGACTACTAGGTTGTATGGAAAGGAAAAGCTTGCCATTTATGGAAAGCCAGGAGCCAACTGTGACTTCTCATCTAAAGACGGCTTGAACTCATCATCACATATCCTCACAACTGCCAACTCTATAAACACGTTAGCTACAAATCACATTAATAATGCTCAAAAGAAAGCGCAGCTTTCATCTGGGAGCTTGCAGATGTCACCTTTGGGGGATGGAGTCCTATTCCAAGTGAGAATAGCACACCCGTCTTTATATGAGGAGGTGATCAGCTACCTGCCCGATGCAGGAGCAGTCACCGTGCCCTGCCCAGAACCTCTGATGCGTGCACTGTACTGGGTTTTCCAATCCGACGCTAAGTCTAGCTCAGAAAGAATAGCCCATAACTGGTGTCATCCATAAATAATGAGGACCTGAGATTGCCTCAGATTCAAACACATGAGCTTATTATGATCTCAGCAGACTCCTGGATCATCACAGATGTTCTGTCCTAAAAAGGCAAGCTTGGGGCTCTGGGGCAGTGGAGGATGGATAAAGGCTTTAAAAGAAACTTTATCCCTGAGAATCACAGTGAAGCCAGCCAGTGTGCCCCAGCACTAGAGACAAGTCCAAGTCCAAGGCCAGTGGTCTTGGGAATAGTACTCTCTGAGGTCAATTAAGGTCATCCCAGCTCCTTGGCAGCACCGGAACATTGACTGAAGAAAAGCCCTGGGATCTTTTCTTTGTCAGCACTCAGGAGACAAGTGCCTGGAGCCAAGCCCCGAAGCTATCAGCAAGCCGTTCTTAGTCAAAGGCTGGCCACCTTCCAAGGCAAGGTCCAGGGACAGGTGGCTGCGAGGACAGCCTCCCTCCAAGCTTCGTCCCCACAGGCATCCAGTTTTTCAACACCCCCAAGCAGGGCCTTCCAGAGAAGCCATGAGGCCCAAGTGACCCCTGGTTTCAAAGGTTGCTGCGAGAGACGGTGGCACAACTCTTCCCTGTGTGTTCTTTTCCATAAGGTGGCAACACCGTCCCCCACAGTCATGGGCTGAGAGGCAGATGGGCTTTCACGAGCTGGTGAGTGATGAATCTGCTATCCAGCAGCGCAGCATTTCTGTGTGTTCGCTGCACACAGACTTCCCTAACCTAACGGAAGTGCTCTGCATGGACGAGTGGCCTTAGGTGGTAGTTAGGCTACCAGAGAGCCTCCTCCACAAATATAAGAAAGGCTTGCCTGTGTCACAACCCCTCCTGCAGCCCCCATGCTCCCAGTCCCTTGTGTCTTTTCTTGGACCCAGAGGCTACACACCCCACTCTTGGCAACACCCTTCTAGAACCAGGTCCATTTTTCTGAAAACTGACCATCCAAATCCAAGTCACACTTTCCCAGACCTCCTGCATACTCTCTAGTGGCCTAAGGATGCTGTTGTCATGGCCTCCTGTGAGCACCTTAGGCCTCTCAACACTGCCTCTATTGCACCAGCGCAGCCCAAACAAACTCTGACTAAATGACAGAATCAAAATTCCCCAACCTTGTACACACTTATCTCTCTTTTTTTAATACCATTTGTATGGAGAGTTCTGAAACTGCCCTGGCTACATTTTGGATGGTGTTTCCTACCCTGGTTCTCTCTCTACCCTCCTAGCTCTTGAAATCACACCCAATACCCCACCCATCGATCAAAGAGGAGGACACAACTACTGTGCACTTTGGTCCATTGCAAACCTGATCAGCTCCAATAAAATGCTGGCATTTTATATAAAGTAGAAACAGGCTGCCGTGCAGAGAGCATAGTGTGGTGTGGCTTCCTGATAGGCACAAGAACTTCAGGGAAACGGTTCTTAACACTCACAGATGACGTCCTAGCTCTTGCGCAAGGTCCTCTTTATGGAGTCTTAAAGATGATAGTTTACGGTCAGGTTGGCTGACGTCTTCATCATCCAGCTCCCTCAATGAGCAACAGCCAGCGGCATCTAACAAAGGTTTACTGAGTGAGTGCCTGCTTTAAACAGGGACCTAACGAATGAGATTTGTCTCCAAGGCTTTCAGATTTTCTAAAAATATTCTGTGCTTCACAATCAGGACTCTTGTAAAACAATAGATAAATTTCACTCCAGTCTTCCCGCAGGAGCCCACTGGGTGAAAATGCACGTAGGGAAATAAAAGCTTCCCTCACTGGTCTTGCAGATTTTCTGAAAGACTTTGTCTCCAGCTGGCTCGGGAGCGAGTACTCATTAGATGCGGCACACGGCTCTGACTCTCAGAGGCCCAGCTTCAGGGCACGCTGCAATCCATCACCCCTAGGAACCTGTCCAAGCTGAGCACCAGAGGCTGGAGAAAGCATGCATACCCACAAGTCCTCCTCCTCCCTACGACGCTTTCCTAGCCAAGGGAACAGGACAGTTTGCTAACCCTTCTGAGGCTCAATTTCTTTATGGGCAAATACCTTAGCAGGCTATATTGAGAATACTAAAGACAAGCCACCTGAATGTGTTCAAGGAAGACTCCTTGAGTGCTCTTCTTCCACCTGCGAATGGACTGGTTAAGACAGGTAGACTGCCATATGGATATGACAGGAGAAATGGAAGAGGAGCATACAGGTAAGAAACATGTCAAATTTGCCAGGCTGGGTGGCATGAAAATTCTTCATGTTGTTGCACAGGGTACAGCATCAGGTCTCAACATAACAAGCCAACAAGTCCCCTGAAAAGGATATTGAAATCACAGATTCCTGAATTCAGACAGAATTCCAAACTGTAGACACAATAATAGGCATTTCTGTGTGTATTTATATACTGTGCATGCACGATGTATGCCAGTTTGCATGTGTTTAGGCATACGTGTGTACATGCACATGAGCCTTCTCAATTACTCCTAGAGAGGCAAGTTCTCTCACAGGAACCCAGAGCATACTAGTATAGCTAGTCCTGCTAACCATGTAGATCCAGAGAGCCCTTGTCTCTGCCTCCTGAACATTGAGAATACAGGCAGGTCATCATGCTGCATTTCCAGTGCTTCACATGAGCTAAGCAAGCATTCCCCCACCTGAGCTAAATCCCCAGCCCAGATCACATAGCAGGCATCTTAAGTAAGAGCCCTGGTCTAAAGCCTCGGGTTGCACTGCTACAGGAAGGGAAGAGTGTCAGAGGCTAGAACAAGGTCCTGCTCCTGCTCTATTACTGGTGTGGCCATGGCCCTGACCACCGTGTAGACACAGGTTGGACATGGCTGACGTGAGTCAGAATGGGAGAGAGGAGAGGAAAGAAGCCCTGGGTGTGAGAGAAGGAGCATAGAGCCCAACACACCTAACACTGAGGGCACTGTGATGGCCAGCCATGCTACCAACCCCTGCAGTATCTGGCATAAAGAATAGACATGACAGGAAGCAGAGGTGCCCGTTGGGGTAGGTGGCTTCTGTGCCACAGGCCCAGCAAAGAAGTCTGGCCTGAGTGATGATCCTAGAGTCCCAGTGCTCAGGGATCATCTGGAAAGGAGAAACTCCCTGAGAAGACCTGTAAAGGAAGGAGATGTCCTGAGGTATTGAGCATGTAGCCCATGAAGGCAGAGAGGGGACAGTAGGGTCCAAGGTCATGAGGGAGTTGGGATCAGAGTTGATAATCCATGTAAGTCTCTGGCCAGTCAGCAATCCTGCTATGGTGTGCAGCAAGAATGTTCTAGAGAGAAGGTATATGGCATGTACTTCCAATTTCAGATATGTTCACCTGACAGAGTTTGTCTCTTGCAAGTCAAAGAGCTTCTGCCTGTTCAAATATACATAGAGAGAGGCTGGAATGGAGGTGCATGCCTATGATCCCAGCACTTCCTGAGCCTGCCTTAGTCTCTCACCTGTGTCCACTTCAGGAAAACTCTCCTTCACATGTTTGCCCCAGCAAAACACCATCCAACACAGCTGACTCTCCCAAGAAACCCTTAAGTTTCCATTTCAGCCACCCCATGAGTGACCTAGACCATCATCAGATTGTAAAAGTTGACATTATATTCAGCCTAATGCTTTGCAGTGTGAATGAGCAGTAACACTAGAGGACCTCCTCTTTGATTGATCCAGACCTTGTGACCTGCTTTAGCCACTGCTGTGTTGTTGGCAGATACAAGAAGATAGTCTACCAACTATGTCTGTGTGGTTTGCACTTGGCCCAGAGAGAGCGGCCTAATCACCCAACGTCCCTGAAGTGGACTTTCTCTTGCTTAACAGCTGCCCCCAAGCCACCGAGACTTAAGAAACTGGCCAGCCTCAACTTGAGCCCTGGAGTTCTGTAGTGCCCAGGCAAGGCTAGGCGAGCAAAGAACACATCAGTAGAATCCAAACTTCTTCTCAAGACCTGAGCCTATGAACAGAGTGGAAGACTGTGACACCCACTGAGGTGCTGGCTTCACAGGCACAGAGAGATACTGCTACCACGGATAACTAATGTCACAGCTACCCAGCGAGCAGTTCTGAGAAGATTAGAACTATGGCTTTATTTCAACTATATCATTTGGAGTTTCCAAAAATAATATATCCTTCACAAAGTTATCTTAGCATATCTCTTAGTACCGATTGAATTCTTCAACTGTGTCAGTCTATTTTTTCTACTTGATGACTTGAAAGTTCTTTTTTAATGCTTTTATGGGCATACAGTAATTATTCATAACAACAGGTCTCATTATGGCATTATCATCACACCTGTATTTGATGTATTTTGATCATATTTGCTCCCACTATCCTTTCTTGTCCCATCCCCACCCCATTTACAGATCCCTTTCGTCTTCCTAAGCAATCCTCAGCACATTTCTGTGTGTGTGTGTGTGTGTGTGTGTGTGTGTGTGTGTGTGTTTCATTAGGGATCCTTACAGAGGCATGGGTGCTAGGTTGTTCACAGAAACCTGAGTACCTTGCCAACTATGCATAACCATGCAATAAGAGGATGATAATAAATCACTTATTAGATGAGTGTCCACTTCGAGTATGCCAATGAGGCATGAGGTATGGAATCATGGCTCTTGTCAGATCCATACATGTGGTATGGAATCGTGGCTCTTGTCAGATCCCTGAAGCTTTCTGAGATCACTTAGAGAGGGATCCAGACCTCCAGTCTGGTCCTGGGTGGTGCTGCAAACAGCCCCTCCCTGAGGAGTGGCAGTACAGGCCTCTTTCCTGGCCTATCTCTTTTCAAATAGCCACTCTTACAGGAGTCAGCTCGGGGCCTAGGCCTGTTGTAAGAACACAGGTAGATATCCTAAATGTGCCTTTCTTCCTTGAAATGAATCATGCTTCTTCTCATGTGCCTTCTAAGATCCAGACTTCCCACCATCCTGGGCCAGAGGATAGTCTGAGGCATTGGGTCCACTCAGCTACTTTTAAGAGGAAAACAGATAAAAGGTGTGACTCTGGAGGAAACTAGGTGGAGCTGTCCAGATCCCCTCCTCAGTGTGCCCATCATCAGTCATGTGACTCTGAGGTATGACCCCAAATCTACCATCCTCATGTCTGTTATTATGCCCAGGTCTTGATAACAGTAAATGCTCAGGCACTCTATCTGAATCCTGGGTCCCATTCTGAACCCCTATAGTTGGCAGATACTCAGAGGCCCTATCCAGCCTCTGTAGACAGTATTCTTTAGGATATTAGGGACCCATTGTGAAGAGAGACAGAGCAGAATTAAGTGTGACTTGAAGCTGACAACATGCCATGTTTTTCCCTCCCCTGTTGCAAGACTCATTGTCTTGCTTTTATAGATTTAACTCACCCAGAACCTGATATTCCTTGGGAGAACAGCCTGCTCTCAGCCCCGTTCCCATTCCATGTCACTCAGTTAGAGACTATTTTCATCTCTTTCCATCTCCACAGCAGACATGGCCAGCCCAAGCCAAGTCCATCAGAGCACCCTTCCCTGTGGCAACAGTGACTGTCTCCTGGTTCTTCTCTTTCTCAAAGGATCACCATTCCAAATAGTAGGAGAGCCGGGCAGTGGTGGCGCATGCCTGTAATCCCAGCACTTGGGAGGCAGAGGCAGGTGGATTTCTGAGTTCGAGGCCAGCCTGGTCTACGGAATGAGTTCCAGGACAGCCAGGACTGCACAGAGAAACCCTGTCTCAAAAAACAAAAACCAAAACCAAAAAACCAAATAGTAGGAGATAGAAAACTTAGACAACTGACACAAATGAGAGTCAATTCTGAGGCTTTGGACTAGAACTTTCTTTCAACTGATGCCGCTAAGTAATATGAAAGAAAGAAGCCATAGCTACTGGTAACCAGTGTGCTGGTTCCCACTGGGTGGGGAAAGCCTGTCCAAAAATGACTCCACTCCAAAAAAAAAAACAAAAAAACAGACACATTCTGGTACATCTAAATGGTTACATCTAATTATGCCTGAAGCTAACAAACCCCCCCCCCCCCCCCCCCCGCCCGGTTTCTCAGTGATAAAAGCTGATAACATTGCCCTGTTTCCGTTTGGCTTCACCTAGTTTTAATCGGGTTTGCATCTAATCCTTCCAGTATCTGAAGTATCCCTGATCTTGCTTTAACCTTAGTATGCATGGTCAACAGTTCCTTTTAGACTACATCTTGCCTATCCTCCCCCAAACAGCTTCATCAGATTGATGGCCCCAGCACCCTGCCCCATGGGCCCATGCCTGTTGGGACATCTAGGATGTCCTGAGCCCTTTTCTCCACCAAGGGCTGCTGTCACAAGTCGCTGAGGCCTTTCTTCATACTTCTCTTGCAATCAACAGTACCTCCCTGCCAACTTGTCAGGATGAATCAGTCTAGATAACTTAAAGAAGAAAAATGAGCTGGGAAGATATGCTAGCCTTTAATCCCAGAACTCAGGAGGCAGAGACAAGCAGATCTCTGAGTCTGAGGTTACCCCAGTGTGATGGTTTGTATATGTTTGGACCAGGGAGTGGCACTATTAAGAGGTGTGGCCCTGTTGGAGTAGATGTGTCACTATGGGCATGGGCTTAAGACCCTCATCCTAGCTGTCTGGAAGTAAGTCTTCCACTAGCAGCCTTCAGATGAAGATGTAGAACTCTCAGCTATGCCTGTACCATGCCTGCCTTGATGCTGCCCTGCTCCCCCTTGATGATAATGGACTGAACCTCTGAACCTATAAGCTAACCCAATGAAATGTTGACCTTTATGAGACTTGCCTTGGTCATGGTATCTCTTCACAGTAGTAAAACCCTAAGACAACCTTGTCTACAGAATAAGTTCCAGGACAGTCAAGGCTACATAGAGAAACTCTGACTCAAAAAGAAAAAAGAAAGAAGGAAAGAAACAAAGTGTGGGAAAGAAAATGAAACAATTCAATCAAAATAAAAACGGAAACCTCTTTGGCAAGCTTCTTTTCAGCATCTGATGTCCAAGTTTACCTGACAGCTGCACCAGTCCTTACAGAAAGGAACTCTGGAATCTGAGCCAGTGGGGATGCCCTAAGCTGGTGAGCTGACAATATTGACAGCTCATCAATGCCTCTCTGTATGTTTAGCCACCTGCCTCCGTCCAAATAGAACAGTGTAGTTCTGACCACAGGAAAGGCAGAAGCCCCTAGCCTGTGGTATATGCAGCTGATTCCCATGTAAATACACTTGCCTCTCAGTACATTCCTTTCCTTCAGATGACCTGGGTCCTAGTTGCCCAAGATTTATTCACTAAGATCTCATAGCTTTGGTATCAGGTCACCTCACAAATACCCATAATGCACTAAATGCAAACCTTCCCACTCCATCTCTTTCAAGAAGTTGCCTCTGCCAAGCCAGTGTTCAGGAATGCTGACCCCTAGGTATGGCATGGTTTGTGCCCACTTGAACACTCAACAGGCTGCGTTCACCCCTGAAATACCAAGCTACTATCATTCCATTGTGAGTTTGCAGGGTAGAAGAACAGTTAAGAAAACCCCACCCCTCCCTGAGGATTGAAAGGCCATTGGAGGAAAGATATTGTCTTCAGTGGTGTGGCTCCTCCCCAGTTGCCTATGCTCCTATAACTAACTCTCAGAAAGCCAATGGTTCATACAGCCAGATGTAGGTAGACTCGCTTCTGCCGTTTGTCTTGCTGTCCTGTCTTGGATAAGCAGACATTTGTTCAACTTCCCAGGAATAGCTCACCTAACACTCAAGCATGCAGAGCAACATATTCAAGCCAAGTCAAGGAATTCAGCACCTTTCATTATTTTTCTTTCTCTCTTTTTGTTTTAATTCTTTGGGACAGGGACTTGCTATGGCACCCACACTCAGGACCATCCCCTCCAGGGCCCTCCAAGGACTGGTTAACGGGTGCGTGCCACCACAACCAGTTTGGCTCTCCTCTTTCAACATTTCATGATGCTGAACATGAGACACCTGAATGCAGACTGCTAAGCTAACCAGATCCGGCGTACATTTCTGTCATCTCTCAGAGCATTCTCATCCACCGTGGAATTCATTCCTGCCCTAAAGCTAATGGCTTCCAGGTCTTTTTTTTTTTTTAAAGACTGATCTATTTTATTTATATGAGTACCCTGTAGCTGTCTTCAGACACACCAGAAGAGGGCATCAGATCCCATTACAGATGGTTGTGAGCCACCATGTGGTTGCTGGGAATTGAACTCAGGGCCTCTGAAAGAGCAGACAGCTCTCTTAACCGCTGAGCTATCTCTCCAGCCCCGGCTTCCAGGTCTTAATGCTGTGACAATGCCATCAAATCCGATTGGATCTGCCCACCTTCACGATATTCTCAGACAACCCACAGATCCCTCCAAATTAGTGTGTTTAAAACAGAACCCTGTATTTTCTTCCAAAACCTGGTCAATTAACTCTGTCTCTTAGCTCAATCCGTTGACTCAATACTCCCATGTGTTCAAATCATAACCATGAAAATCATGCCTCATCTCATTTTCCCGTTGGCGCTGCAGGCTCCATCCCTCTCTTCTGCTCCTCCCCTCCAGCAGCAGCACTGGCTGAGCTACTACAACAGCCTGGTCTCCCATCTCCACCCCAAAACCTACCATCACCCCATAGCCATGGACTTGTCTACAACATGAGCCTCCACCACCTGACTGTGATCTTTCAGAGTCAAGTCTACTTCCCAAACCTGA
Organism: Mus minutoides; assembly: GCA_902729485.2. NCBI lineage: Eukaryota > Metazoa > Chordata > Mammalia > Rodentia > Muridae > Mus > Mus minutoides. The sequence continues at coordinate 208,069 of LR749537.1, forward strand.
CATCACGGGCAGCCAGGTACCCACAGTGCCCTTGGTTCTCTGGTAACCAGGAGGGACACCATCCCAGGCTCTGTTCCTTACCCTCACAGTTACACAGCATCTTCTACACCTCCTGAAGCTTGAACATTCCTCTAATGCTGCGTTCCTCTCTTGCCTCGGAACCCATCTGTATGGAATTGCTCTCGTTTCTTAGCAATATGAACTCCACGTATTACCCCTAGCTGAATCCCCACCACATGACCAGCTATCGGAAAACTAAAAGATCAGCGATCGAGTTTCCATTTCCAACCTTGTTAGTCACGTCTCCCTTATTCCTCTAATGACTCCCCCAAAATGACCTCTGAAAACGTGGATCATGGTGCACAGGCAAAACCAATGGGAAGTTGCCATTTCTAGTCTAAAGGAAGGTGCCTCAAAAGTTGTGCGAAGGGAACCTACCCTTGAAAGGAGAGGAGAGAGTTGTACAAACTCCCTCCATACTCCAAGGCAACCCAGAGAAACCCCCACCCGCAGATACCCTCTGCCCCCCCCACTCCCCCCCTACTCCCCACCCCACCCCCGTGCATTATCTGTGGTCACCCAGGAAACAGGTTTTGGTATTTAGAAGTCTCAGAGGCTGCTGCCTAGACCAACCTCCAAAGGCAGCCTCTGGCTTTTAAGAGAAGGCTCTTTTCTTCTATCTCATTAGCCAGGAACACTTGACGGTTTACTGCTTGCTCTTCCTCTCACATGCAGAAACGTTAGTGGCTCCTGACTGTGACAGCCTTTCACTTTCTCAGTAGGTCACTCCACCTGGAAGTAATCTGCAGGACAGAGCGGCTTCAAAATCCTCCACATGACCCCAGGATGAAATACTAGGGGGAGCCCAGGCCCTCAAGCTCCTGGGGCTCCACCTCGGACTGCAGTTTTCCACATGAAAAGGCAGAGGCATGAAAGGGAAGAATCAATCCAACTCAACACACTGTAACCCACCAAGTCGGTGCTTTAGGGTAGGGTCTCATAAAATGCATGCCTTTATTAATGCACTCATTTTTTATGCACCCCTCACAGGGATCACTGTGGATGACCAGCCTTCACTCACAGCACTGGAACCCACAGCCAGCAGCAGTTCCAGAGTCAAGAAGAAGTCATGCAAAGCAACGGGGAAGCCAAGGCAAGAAGGGAACCAGCAATCTATTGATTCAGTCAACCAAGAGCTACTACTGTGTGGCAGCTCCTACTAAGCGCAAGGAAGTAGAAAAGGTCCTGCGCCCTTATATTACAGTGTGTCGCCGGGATGCACAATGGGAAGGTCCGTGAAGTGCCTCAAAGCCCTGTTAACTTTGGCTCTGATTCCAGGGGCAACTTAAAGTCACTGAGTGCTTCTTTGAGTTGGCAAGTGACATCATCTGATTTATATTTTGTTTGTGCCATCTGGCAGATGGTGAAAGCACGGGTTATGAGAGCAGTGGTAGGAGATGAACGATCAAGCTGGGGTGGTGTGATAGATGCAGCACCGGAGAGCAACAGAGTGGTAGCTTCTTGGGTGGCAGGTTGGCATGAAGTTATGCTAGACCTTGGGGGCCACATAGAAAAGATGAGAAGGAAAAGCATTAAGATGTCTCCTTGCTTGCCCACTTGAGCAGTCAACAGAACACGTGCTGCTTCTGAGATGGAAAGGGCTGGGTAAGAACAATAATCTTTCAGTTCTGAGCTGGATATTTCACAGCTCAGATGCCCAATTGCTGACATGCAGAGAGCAACCGGCCACACAAGTCAGAAGCTCAGGCTGGGAGAGAGAGCCTGAGCTAGAAGCAGAAATAGCCTTAGAGGCTAAGGCAGAAATATGACGGTGTGTGCTGTACCAGCAAGGAACCAGGCACCACGACAGCCCCAGAGTTTCCATTCAAAGACAGGCTTGCTTCCAAATGGAAATGTGAAAAGATTGTGAAAGAACTGTATTGATGTCTTCAACAACTTTCAGATATCCTGTACTTTGAAAAAGGGGTGACTGTTCATCAGGAGGATCAGCCCCCCAGTCCCTGTTCCAAGCTAACACTCTTCAAGGCCTCAGACAGGTCATAGTGCACACATATTGAAGCCTCCATGTCCTCCTGTATGAGGTAATGTGACTGTGGTCCTTTCACCCTCTGTTTGAAGCCAACTCATTCTGAGGCTCACGTTCTTAGATCAATAAGATGCTAGGGACAGTGGAGGATCAGGTGCTTAGAAATATTCTACAAGTCCCCACATCAAGAAATTCTTTTAAGACTTTTAGGCTGGTTTAAGCTGTTAAGAGCACCTCCTTCCAGAGGCCCCGAGTTCAATTCCCAGCAACCACATGGTGGCTCAAAACCATCTGTAATGGGATCTGATGCCCAATTCTAGTGTGTCTAAAGACAGGTACAGTGTACTCACATACATAAAATATACATATAAATAAGTATATTTAAGAAAGAAAGAAAGAAAGAAAGAAAGAAAGAAAGAAAGAAAGAAAGAGAGAAAGAGAGAAAGAAAAGAAAAGAAAAGAAGAAAGAAGAGAAGAGAAGAGAAGAGAAGAGAAAAGAAAAGAAAAGAAAAGAAAAGAAAAGAAAAGAAAAGAAAAGAAAAGAAAAATTCTTTTAAGGCTGGCCCTTGTAGCACATACCTTTATCACAGTGCTTGGAGGCAGAGGCAGATGGATCTCTATGAGTTCAAGGCTGGCCTGTCCTACATAGTGAGCTCTAGTACAGTCAGGGCTATGCAGAGAGACCCTGTCAAAGGGGCAGGGGAAAGAGAGGAGAGAAATGAATTCTTCCATAAAGTTAAAGAAGTCAGATGGGCCAGATGTGGTGGCGCACGCCTTTAATCCCAGCACTCGGAGGCAGAGGCAGGCGAATTTCTGAGTTCTAGGCCAGCTTGGTCTACAAAGTGAGTTCCAGGACAGCCAGGGCTACACAGAGAAACCCTGTCTCAAAAAAAAAATAAAGTCAGACGGGAAGAACACAGTAAAGACCCTCACAGATGGCTCGTGCAATGCCTCTCCCAGTACCCCTTCTCAACCTACAACTCAGGGAGCTACTCACAAGGACTATTCCAATGCCGGGCAGACACTTCTTATGGAGGGGCCAACTCAAGCATTACTGATCATCGGTCCTTGTGCTACCATCTGTGCTATGAGCAAAGCTCCCGAGGGTTGACAAGAACAGAGGTAAAGAAAGTTACCTACTAAATCTGCTCCTCAAGCCTCGAGCCCAGCACTGACAAGTGAGACTGCTTACCACTCACTCACTGTGCCCGGCTGCTTCCCTTATGGGGCATGAGGATGTGGGCAAAGCAGGAAGGAAATAAGAAAGGGTGGCTGGCAAGCCGGAAAAGATGCCGATATTGGAATTAATTGTAAATAACTGTTAACTGTTAAACTATGAACAGAATCCAGAAGTAAGACACACTGGGAGAAGTGCCATGGGGGGGTGAAGAGGAGCTGAGATGGCACGCCCGGGTTCTACCATATAAAAGATAGAAACCCTGTGCACGGCATAGCAAAGATGACCCCTCACCCCAAGAACATGCTGCACTAAATAAACCAGTTACAGCAGGCCACGTAAGGTATGATGCCATTTTAATGCAATATAGTTTGTATCTACGGTCAACAACTCCATAACGACAGAAGGTAGATGCATGGATGCCTGGAGCTGGGGCTACAGGGGAAAGTAGAATTGTGTTGTTGGGAATGGTGAAAAGATTTAAAAAATTGATCAGAAAAATGGCTGCCCAGTATGCCTAACTGGGAACATACTGAAAACGTTACCGAGTTGTATAGTGTGTGAGGTAATTTCACCAAAGCTACATTTTTCAAGTACCTGAAGCAGCTGCTCTTGTACAGGTTTTGGCTGGTTAAAGATGCTGCTTACTTCCAAATGATGAAAAATTGAAGCTGGCTATTGACTCCATTATTGAAGTAAGAGCCACTCCCCTGTCGCAAGAGAACAGGGAGCTATCAAGAACTGCTCAGAAAACTCAGTATGCTGAACTCCTTCCGATCTCTTGGGGGATTGGAAGGGACATCAGAGTTGGTTGTTTGGAATATATGATCAAATGACGTATGCACGTTCTACAATAAATGCCACTCTTGCCAGCTCTGCCATCTGCAATATGTGCACAAAAAAAACCAAAGCACTTCTTGGAGGATGTGAGATGGGCGGCATGCTTGCACAGAGGAGAGCCAGAGGGATGGAGCGTGCCATCGATGGATGCAGAGAAGATGCTGGAAGACATGGGGGTGTGGTTTGCACTGGTGATGGAGAATTGTATAACTAGCTGCTCATAGTGCTTGGAGCTGCAGCAACAGCAGCCTTGATCTTAAAACTGAACGCTGCTTGACTTTCCATTACGACTCTGATACTTACTCCTGCCCAAATCCAGCCCACCTCAAGCTTGCGCTGCCTCGGGAATCACCTGGTAGGTTTGTGAGATCACAGCTTTCTGGGATTAGCCCAGAGTTCCTAATTTAAACCAGTCTGGAAACTTTACATTGCTAACAAAGTCTAGCTTTGGGGAGGGGAAGAGGGTCAAACGACCCTTTCACAGGAGTTGCATATCAGATATCCTGTGTACCAAGAATTTATATTATGACTCACTAACACTAGCAAAATTGCAGATATGAAGTAGCAACGAAATAATTTTGTGGCTAGGGGTCACCACGCCATAAGGAACTTGTATGAAAGGGTCACAGCATCAGGAAGGTTAAGACCCACTTGTCTAGATGGTGCATCTTACGCTGAAGCCGGGTAGAAGCAGCCAATCTGTGGACCTTACTGTGAGCAGCAACGGTGAATGTAACCCTCCAAGTGCAGTCCAGGGCTGGATGACAAGTGCCCCAAGGACTCTTCACCAGACATATCTGCAGATATACTTCAGGGATAAGAAGGGAAGGAAGGCCAGGCGTGGTGGTGCACGACTTTAATTCCAACACTTGGGAGGCAGAGGCAGGCAGATTTCTGAGTTCGAGGCCAGCCTGGTCTACAAAGTGAGTTCCAGGACAGCCAAGGCTACACAGAGAAACCCTATCTAGAAAAACAAAAACAAAAACAAAAAAAGAAGAAGAAGGGAGGGAGGGAGAGGGAGGGAGGGAGGGAGGGAGGGAAGGAAGGAAGGAAGGAAGGAAGGAAGGAAGGAAGGAAGGAAGGAAGGAAGGAAGGAAGGATTGTTCTAGCAGAGGAGAGAATCAGCTGGGTCCCTCGTGCCATTTAAATTGGATTCTCAGCTTCTCAGTTATTGATTACAATCGGGCAGGTTATCCCAGTAATAAATTGCCTTAAATTATTGAAGTGGTAATGGGCCCAGCTGGGTAAATACCGCCCAGGCCAGCACAGATCTATATTCATGACGAGGTTGGCCTTTGCAGTGCAGTGGCCACTGGGTTTGCCTCAAAGGTGTTTGTTCCCACCAGTCTGCTATTTCTCCATGCTCGCCCATCTGCCAGCTCTCCAGCTGAGAAGGCAGAGGTCCACCACACATCTGGGGCAAGTCTCTGAAGCCAGGCTTCCTGGTCCTCCAGCTCACACTCATAAACGCAGGAATCCTAAGTGCCTTTAATCGACCTGCCAGCATGTGTGCCAAGAGTATTTAAACACCCTCTGATGACAATGAAACTCATGATTTGAAACATGTATTCCTCAATTAATGGGCTGCATTTAGAGCAAATTGATGAAGCTGCACCTAAGAGGGCTTGGTTCTTCAAGTGAATTTTCTTAAAAAAAAAAATTGAGATTTCAAGATTGTGATTTTTGTCCCAGTGAAATGAACATTAGTAAATTCACTGTTTTCGTAAGGAAGCTTTGTATGTAATGAGATATGGTAGAAAGTGGCCATGGCAGGATGGGGGAAGATTAAGAGGCTCCTCAGAAAGAAAGCAGCATGAGTCAGAGCATGCAAATCAGCATGAAAACTAAGTCGTGTTATTATTGCATAATAGGTTCGTTATCATCCTAGAGAGTAAGAGAGTCCACTACCTAAAGGAAGATCAGAGTGGGTTCCAATGAGCAATAAATATCACAAGGAAAGGAAAAAGTGGGGTGCCTGACAATACCTACCTTCCCCTGGCCTGTCCAGCAGGCATTTGTTCCAGCTTGACAGGAATGTGCCTTGATGACCCATTGCAGGCAGGGGCCAGCCATTTCCACAGTCTATAACACTCGCTGCTTCGGATGTCTCCAGTGTTCTTGCAGCCTCCCAGATCCTTGGATTACAGAGGACTGCATTCATTACTTTCTCCTTGCTATAACAAAAACAGCCAACAAAAGCATCTTCAGGAGTGCAGTTTATTCAGGCTGAGCTTAAAGGAGAGATTCAGTTCCTCGTGGCAGGAAAGGCATAGTGGCGGGAACAAGAGGCAGCTGGTCACGGTGCGTTCACAACCAGGAAGTAGATACAAATGCTGATACTTCTTTTTATTGCTCTCTTCTTTTTATTCAGTCTGGGTCCCCAGCCCATGTGGGTCTTCCCTGTTCAGTTAAACCCTCCTGGAAATCTCCTCATGGACACCTCTAGAAGTATTTCCATGATGGTTCTAAATCTAGCCCAGTTGACAATGGAGATCAACCAGCCCTGGGAAGGTACTATTCTTGGTACACAGCAGAAGGCAGCCCACCCCCCTTATACATACCCCCTCAGTGCAAGGTGCAAGAACCAAAGAACAAGAAAAGGAACCCACCCACCCACCCACCCACTTGGGTCCGCTGGGCCAGTTTCCAAAGGCTTATGTTTGAAACCAGAGCAATAGGCTTTACTTTTTCCTACAATTGAGTCTACAGTTGTTTCGGTCATGTTGACAGGCCAAATCACACCTGAGTCTTAAGGATGAAGGAGCATGAGACTCAGATTTCAAACCACCTGCTTGCGAAGGTAACCAGCCATCTTTCCCTAGGAAGTCCATACGGCTGGGCGATGGTAGCACATGCCTTTAATCCCAGCACTTGGTGGCACATGCCTTTAATCCCAGCACTTGGGAGGGAGGTAGAGTTAGGTGGCTCTCTGTGAGTTTCTCTGCACAGAAGCAATATGGCTCACGCTTAAATCCAGATCTATAGCGAAAGTTCTATGCACACAGCTGTAATCTACTGGTGCAACAGGACTCTATAGTGAATCTGCTCATTTGGTCATAAGGCTAGTCTGAGATAGTCACCTACTGGGCAGCTCCTGAGTGTCACCTGAGGCACCTCCTCAGCCCCCAGCAACCCAAACTCTGCTCCAGCTCTCTCTGGATGTGCTTTCCTGTCAGCAGTGACATAGGTCATCGGTCTGGTGACCTGTCTGTCATTGAGTGCATCTTTGCACTCAATGTTTTAAATGGTCTTATTCTTTCTAACATTAAACTGGCCACATTCTGCCACGCATCCGTGTGTCCTGCGGACAGCCTTTACACACCAAGCCCTCCCGTGGCCCGCTCTGCCCCACATGACTTTCCCCCAGGCTATGCAGTGTCTCAGCAATGGAGAATTCTCAAATTACCTACCAAAGTGCAACCCAAAAGCTTCCAAGAGTCTTATTTAGATTTCCAGCCTGCTAACAATAGAGTCTGAAATGACAGAATCACCAGGACACCAACCTGCCTATGGGCTTCCCTCCCTTGCAAGAGCGACTTATAAGACCCTGTGCTTGATTTTTGCATTCAAAATATTGTTTTTTCAAGTAAGACAAGAAAGATGGGGCCGGAGTTAGCTCTGTTCCCGAAGCACTGCCCACACAAGTATGAGGTCTTGAGTCAAATCCCCAACATCCACGTGGGAACTAAATAAAATGAATAAAAACAGGCATGGTGGCACATGTCTGTCATCTCAGGAAAGCAGGCAGGAGGATGTGTAGGACTGGCTGGCCAAGCTAGAAGGCAACCTGAAGGTACCACTGAGAGATCCTATCTCAGAACAAAAGGATGTAGATGGTACCTACCTAGGGTTGACCTCTGGCCTCCATACGTACATCGTACAAATAAGTATCTTAAAACACCCTCTGGACCTGCTCTCAAACATGGCTCTCCCAACAGCAATGACTTCTTTATCTTGGAGTTGTCCCAGCCTAGGAGTGAACACTGAAGAATGCAGAGGCTTGTTCCCGGGATTCAGGCACACAGTGTGGCGCTTCCCTTTGCCTGTCTCCCTCCCACTCTGACTTCTCAGGCTTGGACCCATCACTGTCCCACCTGGGAATCATTGACATTGGTCAAGCCTGCTCCACCGTGGCCTTTCCAGCAGAACAAGAGGCCCCCAGGCTCCCTGCTCAGTGACCCGAACCCCACCCTGCTCCAGCTGTATCCACTGGACTCCCAGGGGACTGGCCAGGCCCAGACCAGATGAGCTGACATGGTGGAAAGGGGAAATTCTCAGCATTCCTTCACCAGAAGATGTTTGCGGAGCTGGAGGCAGTGAGCAGCAGCTGCGTGGAGCTGCAGATGCATCTTCAACCCCAACACAGTCCAGTGTAGACAAGATGCAAGCCTCCTATCATGGTGGTTACCCTGGGACCCTGCTTCCACTGTGGTCCAGGGAGTCTGGAAATGGGAGTCCTTCAGGCAGGCCAATGGAGGATACAGGACCAAGCCCTGAAATTCTCTCTCAATGCACACAGACTTCCAGTTTTGGAAAAATGTCTTCATATTCCCAGAAATGACCCAATGGAACAATCAGATTACATTATTCTCTCCAGTCATCAAGGCTGAGCAACGGCTCCAGATGGAAAGGGCCACAAGCTCGTCTTTAACTCCATCTTGACTGCCATGCTATCCCATGACTGGAACTTGCTCCTCAAGGTCCCATTAGCTCGGCTTCCTTTCTCGCCAGTCACGGTGGAGGTTCATCGGGGAGTCATTGGCCTTGCAGAGTGAACTTGCCAAACCAGGCTCTGCTGTCAGCATCCACCAGGCACTGGAGTGTTGCCCGACCGTCTGGCTCAAGGCCTCCTGTCCCACAGCCACAGAAACAATCTACAGCCAGGAGTCCTCTCCCAGCAGACCTTCTGAGGAGCCCATGTGCACTAATTAGCCAGCATCTTTCTATCATCTGAGACTCTTAGCAAAGTCCAATTTTCCCTCCAAGTCTCAGCTCAGCAACTCCACCAACCCCATTTGAGCACCTTACCTACAAGGCTGACCCCTCCACATCTCCATTACATATTACACAGCCCTCTGTGTTACAGAGTCTACATTCAAGGATCTAGCCATACACACACACACACACACACACACACACACACACACACACACACACACACACACATATATATATATATATATATATATATATATATATATATATATATACCACACACACACACACACAAACAGGGTAGATAGTACCTGAAAAATGACCAGAGGTTAAACTCTAGACTCCATATGTACACACACACACACACACACACAGGGTGGATAGTACCTGAGAAATGACCGGAGGTTAACCTCTAGACTCCACACACACACACACACACACACACACACACACACACACACACACACACACACTAATTCAAAGAGAGTGTGAAACCTCCTTTCTTCCACTCCTTGCTGTACACGCCCATTCATCCAAACCTGGAGACATACACATGAGCACAGGGCTCTGTAACGTTCACTGTTTGTGACTAAGATTTCTACCATATTCATAGATCTGTCTCCCAAGCTCTCCATACCACACAATAGCAATAGCTATGAGTTAACTCACAGGGTGGGAACCTGGCCCACTCCACACCCATTGAATCAGAGTGCATCCTAACAGAAAATCTCAGGGGATGTGTGTGTGTGTGTGTGTGTGTGTGTGTGTGTGTGTGTGAAGAGTGAATCTGGACACACCCACAGGACCCTAAGAGAGCTCAGCCTGAAGCAATTAGAGGACTAAATCTCATTTGTTCATTCAAAGACATCTCAACATCAGAGAGAGAGAGAGAGAGAGAGAGAAAGAGAGAACAGGTAGAGGCCAGAAGTCAGCCTTGGGTGCCATCCCACAGACACTGTCATTTTTTTTTTTGACAAGGTATTCCATTGGCTGGGAACTCCATCAATAGTCCCAGGTATCTGCCTGTTCTATCTCCCAAGGCTGGGATTACAGGCACATGCCATCACATCCAGTTTTCTTCCTTCCTTCCTTCCTTCCTTCCTTCCTTCCTTCCTTCCTTCCTTCCTTCTTTCCTTCCTTCCTTCCTTCCTTCCTTTTTTTCTTTCTGCATGGCTTGTGGACATTAAATGCAGGTCCTTCTCCTCCTTGCAAGGCAAGCACTCTGCTGCCTTAGCTGTTGGCCCAGTCCTTTGTTACTGTGTTTTTAATTTGAGACACTAACCCTGAACAAGAACCACCTGTGTGGCCCACACTACACGGACTCCTCTCCTACAGCTATGCCCTCTGGCTCCCAGCCGCTCCTAACTACCAACGCTCCTTCTCGCCCAGCACAGCTACCCACCCTTCCTATAAGTGCCCTGGGCCTATCTTCCCAGGGCTGCCAAGAGGGTATCACTGGTTTATCCAAAACTCTGAAGTAAAGAAGAAATTAAAATGGGTTTTGAACTCCTTCTTAAATGACTAGAGAATAAAATTGATGTTTTGCCCCATGGAGGGGGGGGGGGACCGCACCCAAAGATGAAGTAATAAGGGAATAGCCAGGAGCCTTAGGGGCTGTCCATAAACCAAACCTAGGCTGGCTTTGAAAATCTCCTTATAAAGCCATATTAGACATGCAACTGGTGAGCCCTCTGTAGCCCAGCTGTGTGTGGTGTGGTGCTGAAGCCAGCCCCATGGAATCCTGGGTTACAAGAAGGTCAAAGCATTTTCTGTAACCAGCCAGATCCACAATTAGTCCTGGGTGTGTTGGGAAGTGACCCCTGGCTGGAAGGACCCATGCCTGGGGAAACCAGGACCCTTCTCAGAAGGGGAGCCTCAGCTTTTCTCAGCCTGCTGGAATTTCATTAGCTTGTTCACACTGTACAGATGGGAATTAAATAATTAATTAGGGAACAGTTCACTCCAAAGCCCATGCAGGGGGATTATGCAAATCACTGGAGTTTGTAGCAAGGGGCTGAATATTTTATGGTGTGTTTAATTTGCAAATACTACCCACTGAGAAGGCTTAGGCAGGAAACTATCATCATAATAATTATTATTACTCATGCAAAGCGACTTGAGTTGCCATCAAACCTTCTTCCTTTTAACTGCTTTCAAACGCTTCCCCTAAGAAGTGTTGTTGGTTTTTTTGTTTTGTTTTGTTTTTTTAATGAAAAAACAGTAAAGTACAGGAGCACATTAAGAATGAAGTGAGCCTGTTTGGCTAACAGGAAAATTACCACCCACTATACCTTTCACCCAACCCAGGGAAGTCTCTTAACACTCAAATGCTTTCCATCCTGGTAAGACTGTCTCTGGGCACCAAGCAAACAGAAGAGCTCAATGAGCTTCCTCCTTCTCATCTACCTGATGCACTGAGCCACTGTCGATTCTGTGAGCTCCAGGCTCCTCACCGTACCCTAACTCCCACCCCGAACCCTAACTCCCGTAGCTTTATGGATAAGAAGGATGAGACATTCACACACCCAGAGGGTTCTAGCCGACTCCACCTTCTCTACCACCACAGACGGGAAAACTCAATCATCCAGAAAAGTATTGGTAAACTTTGCTATAAAGGGCCAGACAGTAAGTAGTTTAGGCTTCCTGGGTCATACCGTCTCTGGAGCAATGTCTCATTTAATGTCGTTATGACACAAAGGCAGCCCCTGCCAATATGTCAACAGAGTATGGCTGTGTTCCAGAAAAGCTTTATTTACCGAAACAGGTGGCAGGCCAGATAAGGCTGCCATCCTAACCTTTTGTCAGTTAACATTGTGTGCACGTGCGTGGGTTGTGAGTGTGTGTACGCATGTAGTTTAGATTCCCTGCAGTTTCATTCTTTGTTTCCCCCCTTAAATTGCTCTCTGACTCTAAGTATATGGGTATGGAAGCTTTAAAGGGTTAAATTATCTCTGCCTCCCATCCTGAAGTAGCAGGGCTGGGATTACAGATGAGACTACATCTGGCTTTTTACCTGGATCTAGGGATAACACCTATGTCATCAGAAAGCAAGCACTCCCGGAGCCTCTCCCTAGTCCAGATGCGTGGTCCTGGAATGTCAGGCAAGGGCTTTACCGCAAACCCACATCTCCAGCTTTCTGTCTTGAAAGTCTTAATAAGCGCTTGTACAAGAGCCCCATGTTTTTATTGTATGCTCTGTGCCTCGGAGTATGTTGGCAGGACTGCTAAAGACATTTTTAAAAAAAACTGAAGATTATCACTGCCGGGGACATGTCACTGCTTCTAGTGGGTAGTGTCCAGGATGGGACTAAAGCGTCCTGCACAGAGGACTGCCCACAGTACAACAAGGGATGATGAAAATGTCATCTGTGCCAATGTTGAGAAACCCCGAATTAAGCAAACTGAAATCAATAACTCTCCATTACTGTTCAAAAATATAGTAATTTCATGTGGTGCAGCCAAAATGACCATGTTTGAAATCTTTGTAGCACTTAACAAAACATTATAACCCTGGAAAGCAATCCTCCCCCAACCTAAGCATTTCGGATACATTTTCGTTCACTATAATGAACTCTTCTGAATCTACTCCCATTTTATTCATGAATTTATTTATTGGCTATTCTTTCTTCTTAAAATATTCTTATTACACGTATATATTTGCATGTGTATGTGTGATGTTTGTGCATGCTTGCATACCATTACAGACATATAGGGATCAGACAACAATTTTGGAAGTCAGTTTCTCCTTTTACCATGTGTGGGGTTTGAGAACGAACTCAGCTCATCAGACTTGGTGACAGGCATCTTTACCTACTAAGCCATCTATCTCTCTGGCCCTGTTCGTTGTTGTTGTGTTGTTGTTGTTGTTTTCCTAAATTCAAAGGCCCAAACTGTTAAGATTCAGAAATGTGTTCAGTGAAAGGGAATTCCCCCATCAGCCCCTCTCTGACTGCAGTCTCATAGCAACCAGCAATCAGAAAATGAACCATGTTTTCATTGGTGCTGGGCAAATACTTTAGGAGGAATCCTAAACACTCTCCTGTTTTCTTTAGGCTGTCCCTTATATGGCTCCCCAAACTACTCAGAAAGATCCCCTGCTCCTAGCCTACTTCTGCCTTCCTGTCACACTTTCACTAGGGCCTCCTAGGAGCCCACTCCTTCCAAGGCCACTGTGTCAGCACCTGCCTCCTGGAACTAACACAAGTGTACTCATGAGGGATGGGGAACCCACAATACATCAAAGTTCAGATATTGCCAAAGTCCAATTTGGTAAAAAAAAATGAGATTTATTTATTTATTTATTTATTTATTTATTTATTTATTTATTTATTTATAGGAGTATGGGTGAAGGGTTGCTTACAGGAACAGAAATGATTCAAAGACAGCTGTATCACCAAGGCCCGGTGTGGCTCACAATGCTGGGAACCTGGAGCACACTGCACAGCCTGCAGACAAGTCAACAGGCTGGAGAGTGTCCTTTCCAGATGCCTCAGTTGATCTTAGCCTCTTCCAGGCAGCTTGGAAAGTTTGAACTTCTTCCACACAGCTGGTCTGGCTTCTGAGTCTTTTTTTTTTTTTTTCTTTTTCCCTTGGCTTGTCTGAGACTGGCAGCTCTTGCTTACTCTGGCAAGGGCCTAGAGAATCTAGTCAGTTTCAGGGACTTCCTGAAGCTAGTTTGTATCGTTTACCTTCCTGTTTAAGGAACTTCACTGTGGGCTTGGATGCCTGGGTGGGTGGGTATGTGGTTGGGGATGGTTACAAAACCCCCTTCTTCAGAGATCCCTTCTGAATGACAAGTCCTATATTTTCTCCTTACCCTCTTAATGCTTCTGTTTTCTGGATACACTTTTGTTCTGTTGGGTCCCAGCATCTGTCAAAGTCAACAAAATGAATGCGTCTTATACATGATTCAGATCAGGCAGGACTGTCCCTGCCTCTGAGAGTGAGCAGAAGTGTATATAGCCATGAGTGTACCGTCCTGCTGTCCATACACTCTTTAGACCACAAAGGGGAAAAAACAACAGATTAATATAGCAAATAGGAAACACCTACACAAGAGGCGGTGGATTAGGGTCATTGAATCACTCTTGATTCGAGGTCAGCATCTCTGGGGGAGGGGGGAAGGGTTGTCCTCCTTACAGGAAGATATGGCTGAGACCCCAGCTTGCAGCAGATGGCAGCTGGAGAAGCAGCAGGTCCCTGGCAGTCTGCCCTTCACTTACTTCTTGACCTTTCCACTCCACCGTGGCTGCCTTTTGTGTCCCAGGGTGAAAGCTATGGGCTCTAGTTCCCTCTAATCCTCCAAGGACAGAAGAACCCTAGCTGACTGTCTTGGCTGTGGGGATGGGTGACAGCTTGCTACTGGACAGGTTTCTATGTCACCTAACTGATGGGGAATACCTAGTCTCAGAAACCAGAGTCGACCCTGGGTCTTACCCGCTAAAACTCTGTTCCTACCCTGCAAGATGACAGGGGCTGGTGGACAGCATGAGCTGGCAAGAGAGAAGCAGCGTCACCAGCAATTGCAGGGACTGGTCTACCTCCTGTACTTCTACAGTATGGTCCTTCAAGAAATGTCGGGGCCTCCCCACTTCCCGCCACATCCCTATCCAAACAGACCTAGACCTGGCCGGTGCTGGAAAGAAGGCTACAGGTCCTCCATAGTCAGACAGAGGTTGATTTAACATCTGAGTCAATAAGAGTTGGACTCAGGGCTGGAGAGATGGCTCAGCAGTTAAGAGCACTGACTGCTTTTCCAGAGGTTCTGAGTTCAGTTCCCAGCAACCACATGGTGGCTCACAACCATCTGTAATGGGATCTGACGCCCTCTTCTGGTGTGTCTGAAGATAGCTACAGTGTACTCATATACTCATAAATAAATCTTTTTTAAAAAAAAAAGAGAGAGTTGGACTCAGGACAACGAAAGTGAGAATAACATCCACTTTGCACAAATCTGAAAGTGTGAATAAGGCAAGTGTGACTTCCCTGTATGCAGTAAGGGAACTGAGACTGTGCACAAGGACTCCAGCTCATCTCTCTGACCCTAAGGGCTTTGCTCCTTCACTCTGAGATTGGGCTGTTCTGTTTCCGTGAAGCCCACACCAGCTGTCCTGGGGAGTTGATAGGCATCTGATAAGGGAAAAGATCTGAGCCTGTGCACACATGTAATCCTAGCTGCTACTCCAGAGGCTAAGGCGGGAAGATCACAAGTTAAAAAGCCTTGAGGGGATACAGAGTGACTTCAAGGCTGGTTGGAACAACTTTGTGAGACCCTGTATCAAAATATAAAGAAAATAAGGAAAGAAAGAAGGTAGAGAGAAAAAAGACAGGGACAGAGAGAAATGGATCTTACACAGAGAGATCTTTAGAGATGGACTGTTAGTTTATTCATTCCTGAAGCATTACTACCCGCATATGCGAAACAATCAGTATGGTGTGGGTGTTTGTAAAAAGCAGGTAAGCTTCCTACTGTCTTTAAGGGAAGACTACATATAGGAAAAAATGGATACAGTTCTAGAATTGTCCTCTGTCATGCAGTGCATTGTCTGTTCTTCAAGTAGCCTTAAGGACACAGTTTGGGTGTTTCTGTGAAGGATCTCATTGGATCCTTTTGCCAAACCTTCAAAGAAAGAGGTTATCATCCACTTCGCAGGTGACAAGAGAGAGTTCAGAGAAGTCGCATGACTTGCCTGTGGCCAGTCCATAGTCACAAGGCTGGAGCCAAGACTTAGCATCAGAGCTCTCTGGCTTGTCGGGCATGCTCTGACCTCACCTTTTCCCTTCGGGCTCTTCCTCCCTTCCCCTCCACTTCCAAAGCAGTCACACGGTGTCCAAGCCCCCAGGGGCAAGTAGAAGCATCCCACAAATTTAAAAGGCTTAAAACTTGACGATTTGGACTGTGGAGAAAGCAGAGGAAGAAGACTGGACTGTTTGGGAACAGTCTGTCCATCTTCCCGTCGTATATCCACTGTGGTTTAGACTCAGGAGTCCCCACAAAAGGAGCTCTGTCTAACCAAGTCGTGGGTATATCTTTGAGGTTCAAGGACACTCGCTACCGTGCCACTTACCAAGTGTCTACCAGATATTTTCAGGGAACAACAAGCTGAGTCCATTATGTTCCCATAGCATTTTATAAGCCATGTCCTGCCTCCTTCCCGCTGTTTATCTCACTAAGTTCCCACTGATGGGATGAAGGCAGGAGCACTTGCCTCCTGCCTGGTAAGTCTCCAGTTGAATGGTTGGAATACTGTCTAGTCGGGGTTTTCGAGAGAAGCAGAAGTTGGCTCTCCATTTTCCATGGGTTCCACGCCTATAGATTCAACCAGCTGCAGCCTGGAAATGCTCAGGTAGCATCATAATAACACACACAGACTTCTCTTGCCATGTTCCCCCAACACGGCAGCATAGAGAACAGCCACCTGCAGGGCATTCACACTGTATCAGAAGCAAAGCCATCTCAACGAGATTTTCAAATCTATGAAAATGTGTGTAGGTTCCATGCAAATGCCACGCTACTTGGTATAATAAATATGGCAACTAGAACATCCTCCGCTATTGGTAATCTTTGTCCATGAAGACTGGGCGGCATGTACATATTCTTGCACATAGGGATTGATTCCTGAGACACTGGCTTATAAAATTGTGGAGCTGGAAAGTTCAAGTTGTGTTAAGCTGGGCAGTTTGCCAAATTAGGCAGAAGACAGAAAGAACTCTTTGGGACGCCCCAGTCTTACAAGATTCAAGCAAATTTTAACAGGGTGATCCGCTCTGTTGTGCTCTAAAGCAAATGATTGCCACTGTCAATCATTCCAAAGCCTTCACAACAGCTTCCACTTTAGTGTTTGTTCCAAATGACCACCATAGGCAGACCATAAAAAAAAAATCACAAGTACATATGTCCCTCAAAAACCTAGAGAATTATAGTGATACTACAGATACTGTTAAAGGGGAGAGGAAGATGTCATAGGCTGGTGATTGTCAACAGCATGATCAGCATGATGACCATGAACTTACAATCACAAGGTCTAGAGCCAGCTTGCTGTTGCTATTTGCATTCTGTGTGCTTGCAGAAAACATTTGAGGAATCAAGGAATCAAGCAAAACTCCAAACACTGTCAAAAGAACAGTTAGTGGGCTTCATTGAAGATTCACTCTAGGTAATAAAAATGCTGTATTATCTCCACCAAATCACACAGTTTGAGAACAATGAATGGCCTTGATTTGGAAGCCCCCGTTTGACATACCCATGACCTCAGAGCCTTTCTTTCCAACAGGATTGCAAGCTCCTTAATTCAACCTTTATTGAGTATTTACCATATGTGAGACTTGCTGGAAATACTGCCAGGCATTGTCTCAGCGCTTTAAGTCACTTCAGCCTCTCAATGATGCTGTGAGGCATGTACTGTCAGCCTTCTTTTATGGCCCAAACCAATGAAAACGTACGTAATTTTGGGGGGTCATTTAGTGTGAGACAAGATCCCTGCAACTCAAATGCCCACTGCCTGGCTCCTGACACAGCAGGCCTACTCTGGGGGGGGAGATGAGAGCATGAACCAACAGGCCTTCTTAGCTTTGTGCTTTGATGATTGGGAGTGGTGATATCACACAGGAGTCTCCGAGCATGCCTAAGACAGACAGAGCAAGACAGGTCAAAACTGAGTGGGGCATCAGTAGATTCAGAGCCTGACAAACCGGAGGCTAATAAATTCTAGAATTTTGGAATTTGATATGAAAATGAATGTTTGCTTAGAATAAGGAAAATTTATACTCTAAAGAGTTTACAATAAATGTTTTACCATCTAGAAGAACCATCTAATCTTTTTGTTAATTAGCTGCCTGGCAACCTCTACAATGCCTGGATCTCCACGCATGCTCTGCACACTCTTCTCTCGCCTTTCCATAACAAAATAATGTCTTCTACAGAGAAAAAGAGAGAGAGAGAGAGAGAGAGAGAGAGAGAGAGAGAGAGAGACAAAGACAGAGAGAGAGACAGAGATGGAGAGACAGAGAGAGGATAATTTAGCACTTCTAGGGTAGATAGAAGTTTGATTTTTATACTTAACTGACTAGATTTTTTTTTCCACTTTCTGACTAATTTTCAATGTGGAGATGCAAATGTTCAAGGCAGTTGTCAAGACTGAGAAATTTTCATGGTTGTGTAAACACTAATATTTCAGGGAACTTCTGGGTTTCCTATGCAGTGACTAGTCTTTAAACAAATGAAACACATTGGTCAGTTGCTGCTGATGCCGTCATGACTGTGTGTACTAGAAATGAGTTCCAGGACAGCCAGGGCTATACAGAGAAATCCTGTCTCACAAAACCAAAAAAAAAAAAAAAAAACCAACAACAACAAAAAAACCACCTGAAATCTTTTCCCACACTGTCCACATGATCCACTCCCCTTAGTTAACTGGGCTATCAAAATACCCAAGGGCCCACTCATCAGTTCTGTCTCAAGTAAAATGCATTTCACTAAATGTCTTCGGGAGTTTTTGTTTTGTTTTGTTTTGTTTTGTTTTGTTTTGTTTTGTTTTGTTTTTTGACAGGAGTCTGCTATATAACCCTGTCTACCTGGGACTCTTTACAGATTCCAGACTGACCTCAAACTCACAGTGATTCTCCTGCCTCTGTCTCCCAGGTTGCTGGGATTACAAGCATCCACCACCACAGGAGGCCGATTACAGTTTTTATTGTTGAAACAATTTCTCTGACTTCCGAAGTCCGTTCAGTTTGCTTCAATCTGCTGAGTTTTATTCTCCCTAAGGGACAGCATCCTGCCATGTTACCTATGCTAGCTTCTCATTCCTGAGTTCCAGGGAGTTTCCACCTCAGCCTCATTCTTCAAGAAACAAATTTAACAAACACAAAATAGCTTCACTTTCATCGACATCCAAATTAGAGTCTGTAACTTCTCACTTCTTTTATTCAGATGTTCTAAGCCGTTTCCAAGTTCCAAAAGTATGAATATTCAAGCTTCGCCGACGTTTTCAATATGCCTCTTGCCTCTCCTTTATGTTCAGGCTTTCTTCCAAGTCTTTGAAAATATTGTTTCCAGTTCTTGACATGCTTTCCTATGTCATAAGACTTGAACTATTTCCTTATAGGCAGACACTGTCACAACACACTCACCAAACAAAGTTCTGATCTTGGCAAAACTGAAAAATAAATCACAATACAGAGGCATCAGGAAGCAACAAGAAGACAAGGGGAGAAAATGTTCAAGGTGGCCCTCCATCCCAGCCATAAGTCTTAGTTTTATAGACTTCAAGCAATTCAACAACAACAACAACAAAAAAAAACCAACAGAGTGCTTTCCCAGGACACCTTCCCAGGCCCGACAGCTAAATCAGAGGGAACCTGGGTGTCACAGGAGAGCCAGCAAGGGCTCATGTGCATGAAGAGTTTGGCCTCTGAGTAACCAGGGCCTGGGAAAGACCTTTGGTTTTGTGGTGACCATGAAGAAAGGGGAATGGAAAGTTGGTACTTAATGGGTACAAAGTTTCAATTGGGGAAGACACAAAAGGATTACCACAAATTCAAGGCCAGTCTGTTCCATACAGTCTGAAGCCAGCCAGAGAGCTACATGGAAAGAAAATAATACACCTCCAATAAATATACCTCATGCCACAGAACTAAGGTTGAAAACTGATCTCAATGGTAAGTGTTGAGGAGACGGCTCAAATCAGAAAGTGCTTGTGTTGCAATCACACGGACCTGAGTTTGGCGTATCAAAACCCACATTAAATTTAAATGCAAAGATCACTAGGCATGGCGGCACATGCTTGCAATCCCAGGGATAAGGAAGGGGCGGGGAAGAGAGTGGAATGATTGGGGCACCATAGCCAACCTAGCCTATTTGGAGAGTTCCAGGCCAATGAAAGACCCTGTCTCAAAAACCAAGATGGACAACGGCCAACATTGTTCTCTGGCTTTTACATGCATGGACACACATACACATGTGCACCTATATGGGGGGACTGTTGTGGAAAATATTAAAACGAATGTCAAGTTCCTGAGCTACACTCAGCCCCAGTGGTCTCGCTGGCCAGTTCCTATCTCGCGGAGACTTTCTGGTTCAGAGCACCACTCTCTGGTTCTCTCCACCCAGCTTGCTAGTTTTCACTGGTGGGTTGTTACCACGCCAGCCCCATGCTTCAAATCTCCCACAGCCTTTGTGGTATACATCAGACAAACCCACTCTTTGTCACCGTACCTCTCTCTCTTGAACCCAGACAAGCTTTGGAGTGAAGGAAAACACAACACAAATTTGGTTTAGAAACAACGGTAATTCAATCACTGGGCACAACAACTAAAATCCTAATTTTTTTTTTTTTTTTTTTTTTTTGGTTTTTCAAGACAGGGTTTCTCTGTATAGCCCTGGCTGCCCTGGAACTCACTCTGTAGACCAGGCTGGCCTCGAACTCAGAAATCCGCCTGCCTCTGCCTCCCAAGTGCTGGGATTAAAGGCATGCGCCGCCACCACCACCCAGCTTAAAATCCTAATCTTGTAAGCCTTATTAAATCTAAATCCTCCAGAGGTGAATCCTGACGGATCCGCCCTTGAAACCAGGAGACCCTAGTAGCTACATCTTGTCCTCACACTATCTTCATCCAAAAGGACTCTCTCTCTCTCTCTCTCTCTCTCTCTCTCTCTCTCTCTCTCTCTCTCTCTCCTGCTTCGCTCTCTTTCTCCACCCAACCTGTAAATCCTATCTACTCACCCAGTGATTGGCTCCTTTATTTATTAGGGGATGGTTCACAAGAAGTCACCTGAGTACATGACTCATTCCTCGTTTGTGGCCCCTCCCAGGAGAGTAGAATTAGCAACAAAATACAAGCAACCCCAGTGCTATCCACAACAGAGGATGGGAGTATGAAGAGATGGGGAGAGGATGAGAGGGAGGAGTGACCTAATATGACCAAGGTAATTCCTATGCATGCATAAAATTCTCAATTCACACACACACACAGACACATATACACACACACAGACACACAGAGACACACAGACACACAGACACACACACACACACACACACACACACAGAGGAAGGAGAAGGAGGAGGAAACGGAGATTGAGAAGGAGAAAGGAAGGAAAGGTCTTCCAGAGTGGTTGGGCCATTTTACAGTCCCACCATGTTTATGAGTTCTCTATGTTACTCACGTCCTTGCAAGCACTTCATATTGTCTTTGTTTTTAGTTCTGTCACTCTGACAGTGTGTGGACACCTTACTATGGTTTTGCTTTGAGTTTTCCTAGTGCCTGTTGGTGTCCAAGAGCCTGTCATGGGGCACTGGGACACATACTAGGCCAGGGGGAACTCTGAAAAGTCGCTATGAGGAGGGGGCTTAAAGGATCCCTGATGACAAAGGCCACAGTGGGCCTGAGACAGGGCATGAGAGTAAAGGGCCTGAGTGTGATAGACGGCAAGAGTTCCAGAAACATCTGGAAATCTGGCAGAAAGTCAGAGGGTCTGAGAGTCACTTCGACGGAAGACGGAGGGATCGGAAGTCAATTACCAGTTACTAACTCAAAGAAGAATCTCTCAAAACACTTCATTTTGCATGTAAGTCATCCATAAAATTCATAAGCTTCTGGATCTGGGCTTTCAAAACTGTCCTTGAGCTGAGGCTATACCTCTGAAAGCTCAGCTCTTTCTGGCCCTGCTGTCTTATACTTTAGCCCACTGGATTCTACCTGCAGGTCTTGGACCCCCAGAACTTGGGCACACAAGTCTTTCTATAGCTCACGGCACACTACCCGTGCCTGAGCACCATTTATCCATGTGATGGCGATGAGGTTTCATTTTGAGAGCTCATTTTAAGATTTTTACATCTTAATTTTTTTCCCCACTGTGACTATTCTTTTCCATAGGGTAATGAAAATGAAATCTGGTTTAAAACCATACAAAATGTTTAGTCCTTCAGAATTAGTTGTGACTTCCGGCTAGCTGGTCTTCCTGGGGAGCGGGGTCTTGGTGGCTCAACCCTGTTGGCTTTCTGGTCCCCTGGGTATTTTGGGGCAGAAGGCCACCACTGGCTTGCTTTCCTTTAAGAGAAGTTCCTGCCCTGCCCCTAGGCTTCCATATTCCTGCCACAGGTGGCTGGGAGCCTTCCCTTTAAACATGAGACTCTCTCCCTCTGCCCACATACTGCGGAAGCCCAAAGTGCTGAGAACGCACCCTTGGCCCCAGAATTCATCCATTGGGTCCTGGCCCTCCCTAGTAAATTGTCATCTGGGACAGAGTTTCCAAAGGTCTCTCTAGTCCTCAGGCTTCCAGCACAGTTGTGGGACTTTTCGAAACTCATGATTTTAAAACACATTTTCCAAAGCTTTCCTGTCACCAGGCACACAACAGCAGTCCCCACATCATTAGCCTCCAGATGGTGCAGCGTGCAAAGGGAGCCAGCCAACCCAGCCCTGGAGGGAGAGAGCAGCGGGTAGATACCAGAGCCCTCACTGTAGACTTACAGCAGGAAACACAGAGCATGCAGCCCAGCCAGGCCTTTTAATATGCAGAGCAGCCCACTGGCAAGTCCAGCCAAAACCCTGAAAGTGCAGACTCCAGCCTTGCCGCTGGCATTTCATAAATCGGCTGCTCCAGAATAATCCCAAAGAAATTGAGGTTATCCTTCAAGGTGCGAAAGGAAGGTTAATGAGCAAAAGCCAGCTTGCCCTGTTCTATCCCCTGAATCAGTCACTGTTTCTGAATAACAGCAAAGCTACAGGTCAAATCTGAGATCATACTGCAAATCCGGTGCTTTTGTCCCAGGAATATGAAAGTGACCTTGTGTCTCCTAATAATCACTCAGAACTCTTGAGGATGGGGATGACCGATTACTCAGGAGAGCAAACTTGACAGGCAGGGCTAGCTCCACATCCACTGACTGCCTCTGTTCTTCATATCCTAGCTTCCAGGTTCCATGCTATGTATTTAGGGGGTGTTTGTTTGTTTGTTTGTTTTGTTTTGTTTTGTTTTTGCTTTTGCTTTTTTTTCCACACCCGGGAAAATAGTGAAGCTTTATTTTTTTTCATTTATATTTATCTTTTTTGCTTTATTTTTGTGTTTTCTAAAATTAAAAAATCCAATATCCGGATCCCGCTTATTTAAAAACAAAAAAGCTAACTTCCGCTGTGTAAAGCAGGCCCCTTAAGTAGTTTCCCTGGAGGATCAGGCAGTTCCTGAAATGAACCCAGTCTGAAGAAGCGGGAGGGCAGGAGTGGGGTGGGGCTCATGTGACCTGAACTTCCTCCTGGAATTTCCCTCTGGGAATTCACTCAGGTCTCAGGATCACTGGCTCCTTCCATGTGTCAAAGCCAAGGCTAAGTGGCTGACTTCTTTTTCATGCCTTGTTTCTAGAGGCCAGAGTGTTGGGTACAGGTGTTGTGTGCACTGGAAGATCTTAGCCAATGCAATTTCGGAATCTTAGGGGCTGCAAACAAGCAACTGTCCATAGTCATGCCAACCACAATCCTCTTGGACTTGGCAGTTCTGCTCTCCATCAAGATGATGAGGTAGAAAGGCCCCACTTTTACCACCAAGAAGCAAAGGACTGGTATGTTGGCCGGGTTTTGGAGAAGTGAGTTTGGGTTCTGCAAAAGTGATTTCCCTACCAGGTAAAGGATCCATCACACTCCCAGTGACATGGAGATCCTTACACCAAGTAGCATCTATTATGTCTGGGGAGTTTCAGAAGAAGAGGAGAAGTTAGAGCAAGAAGTGCACTCATCTCCAAAATCAGTAACAACAGTATCTGGTGATACATGGATAGCTCCTGGGGTTTGGTGTGGGTTTGGTTTAGTGTTGCTTGTATTTGGGTCTCCAAATAGTACAAGAATCTGCACATAAGACACTGAGGGAACCCTGCTCCCAGTTGGTTTTGATTGGTAAGTAAAGTCTGTGATAGCCAAAGGCTGGACAGGGAGATAGAGGCAGGACTTTTAGGATTCCCAGGCAAGGGACTGCAGAAGGAGGAAGGAAGAGAGACCCTCCAAGTTGGGAGGAGAACCAAGATGCCAGCCAGAGAGGCACAGGACAGAGAACACAGCCGACCTGCGGGAGTCAAGGGAACGCAGCAGCTAGAAAGGGCTGCAAGACTGGGCCTAGGGCAGCAAAGATGGAATATAGATTTTTGTAAGTAATAACTCGAGAATGTTGGAGTGGGGCGGGTTAGCCACGTGGAGGTTTGGAAGTGGCCCAGCTGTGGAGCTGCTTTAGGCACATCAAAATATAAAGGCTGTGTGTGTCTCACAGTTGGGAATATAAAGCATTGGGGCAGGTGGCAGGAATGTGCCACCATCTCCGCCACTGCCATCTCCTCCTCCTCCTCCTCCTCCTCCACTGCCGCCGCCGCTGCCACCGCCACTGCCACCACCACTACCACCACCACCACCACCACCACCACAGAGATCATTCGAGTAGCATTAATTGGGTACAGTGATAAGGGTTTCCCCCTCTTTCATTCTGTTTCTGTCAAATCTTTCCAACTCTAATTCCAGGCTTTCCCCAAGTTCACCTAGATGTCCTGTCTGTGTAGCTTCTTTAAGATGGTTTGGGTCTCAAACAAAATGTCTGATTCTTCAAGCTAATTTTGGGTCATTTTCATGTACTCCAAGTTGGAATAATGACGTCACGCAGCTGTCGTGTTGCCACGCCTCCCAGCAGCTGTTGAAGGAAGGCACAGCAGTTGAAGCAAACAGGGGCCAAAAAGATGAGAGACAGAACAGATTCAAATTCAGGTCTCCTGGGTCCAGAGCCAGCACATTTCTTCTGAGTCATGTTAGATTCATGAGATGCATTCATGAGCTGGGCTTGGTGTTGCATGCCTTTAGTCCTAGCACCCAGGAGGCAGAAGCAGATGGATCTCTGTGAATCCAAGGCCATCCTGGTCTACATAGTAAATTACAGTTCCGCTAGGGTTATGTAGGGAGAGACGCTGTCTAAAAGAAAACAAAAAGCAAACCATAATCCACTCAACTTCTAGTTGTCAACCCAATATTGCTAGGGGTCAACTGCAATCTAAGTTCCATATTCCATAGTAATGGACTGGTAACTGACAAGCAACATTAACTTTCCAGCTTCCCTTGCAGCTAGATGGGGACACATGAGAAACCACGATGGTCCAAACAGAACTGGGCCTCCTCCACATGCTTTGTGCTGCTTGTGTCTGCAGCCCAGGCATGTTGAACTCCAGCTTCAACTACTCGTATCACAAAAGGGCTTTGGGGGAGGGAGACGAAGCCAAACAATGACTAACTGGCAGGAATCTGAATGACCACACAGAGCACAGCCTAAACAAAAAGCTCACCCTGGATTGCAGCCTTGCCCTAACCAAATATGACATCAATACATTCTAAATACGAGTCACTTTTTTGTTATAAAAAATGTTGAAGCCAAGAATGGTGACACAGACATGTAACCCCAGCACTCAAGAGTATGGAGAGTTCAAGGCTGACTGAGCTATGTAGCAAGTCCATTTGTACATAGATACAAAAATACGTACATATATAAATACAGATATGCATGCATACATACATAAATATTGAATACCCCAAGTAGTACCTCTTGATAATGATAAGTCCTTAAGGCACCCTAAAACTCTATCATCATCCCCCACCTTCTATCCATGGCTAAACTTGTCTGTTCTGTAATCCACATTCAATTTATGGTGCTTTCCTAAGGGAACCTTTAAAACTAGCCTTCATTGGATGCCAAGGTCTCCCTGTGTAAAGTAGGATTTATGTCTACTCAATAAATCCTACTTTGGGCTCCCTCCCAAAGGAGACAAAGTTTAGCAACCAACATAAGAGCCCAGGAAACAGGTAGGACTCAGTGGTCACTCTTGGGACACTCATCAGAAGGCTTAATGAAATGCAGTGTCTCTCTGAGTTGCCCTGTGCCTCACATGACCCAGAGCCCACAGTGCACAGCGGTGTTCACCCATAAACACTCCATGCATCTCACAGCAGCTGACAGCACAACGGTCATACTCCACTAGCTTTGGCCACACTGTGGAAAGTAGAGGTCCATGCTGACTTCCTGAGGCGCAGGGTGTGTAGTATTTGTCTCCTGAGCCTAATGAGAAAAGTATGGAAATAGGAAAACAAAACCAAACAAAGGGTTACAAGATTGGTATTAAGATGCATCCATTGGCTTTGGCTTTGGACTTAGACAGGAATGGGAATCCTGACTGCTTGCTTGTTGGCTTTTGGAACCTGTTTCCTATAACAATACAACTACTCACTCTTAGCTGGAAGGACGGGCGGGCACAAGGGCATGGGCAGCATCCGTTACACACACTGGTTATGCTTGCGGAGGGAACTCAGTAAGTGACTGCAAAACAAAATCCAAAAAGATCCCCTCCCTGCCCGCCTCCAGAAGAAAGAAGGAGGAAGAAGAGGAGGAAGGAGGAAGAAGATGGAAGAAGAAAGGAAAGAAGAGGAGGAAGGAAGGGGAGGAAGGAGGAGGAGGAAGAAGCAGCAGCCAGCAGGCTTTCCCATCTCCCAGATCACCACAAAGGGAATGTGGCCCACCAGCTGGTCCCAAGGCCTCTAGATTGTCAAGGCCTGGCTTCTGTGGGTGCTATTGTGGGCCGGGAGGATATGTTCACTGACCACATCCCAGCTGTTCTGCAGCTGCGGCTGCCCAAACCCTCCAACTCTTCTCATGTCTAAGTCAGTCAGCTTCACAGGAAGGTCCGCTTCCAAGTCCCTTTATTCTTCTGTCTTGAAGTCATGAAGAGAGAGAGAGAGAAAAAATGAAGAAATGTGGTTGTTTTCTATTCCTAGGACTATAGCTGACTTAAGGAGCCAAAATCCTCATTTTTGCTTTACCATTCTTACCATACATAGCAAGCAGGGCTGAAATGCTGACAGAGAACTTGATGGGTTAAGTTGGTCTTCTTTTCTTTCCGTGTGTGTGTGTGTGTGTGTGTGTGTGTGTGTGTGTGTCTGTGTCTGTGTCTGTGTGTATATGAAGGTGTAAGCCATCTATGTGACAGAGCATGCATGAGAAGGTCAGAGGACAACTCTTCGAGTCAGTTCTCTTCTTCTACCTTGTCTCTGAAGCAAGCTATCCCCTGTTGCTGCTGCTGTACTGTGTAACTCCAGACTAGCTGGCCTGCAAGCTTCCAGGGGATTCTCCTGCCTCCACCTCCCATCTCACGACAGGTATCCCGCAACAGATGTGGCCCTTGCATCAAGCTTTTTATAAGGGCTACAGGGATAGAATTCAGTCTACCAGGCTACCAGAGCATTTTTACCACCTGACTCATATCCATGGGCACAGACCTTGGGTTGTTTTTTCCCCCTTGTTCCGGCCAGCCCCGCTCGCTCCAGCCGTCCCCGTTCGGCACCGCTCACTGCGCTCTGGTCAGCCCCGCTCGCTCCGATTGGTCTCTCCATCCAAGGATTCGTTTCTTATTATTCTTCTTAAGTACGCTGTAGCTGACTTCAGACACACCAGAGGAGGGTGTCAGATCTCATTACAGGTGGTTGTAAGCCACCATGTGGTTGCTGGGATTTGAACTCATCATCACCTTTGGAAGAGCAGTCGGGTGCTCTTACCCGCTGAGCCATCTCACCAGCCCGACCTTGGGTTTTTAGATTAAACATTCACACATATTATCAGGTATAGAAAACTAAATGGCTGTCAAAGGATGGTTTAGGGGTGTCCTGCCATCCGAGTGTGATTATCATTGATGATCTATCTATCTCTCTCTCTCTCTCTCTCTCTCTCTCTCTCTCTCTCTCTCTCCAGGGCCTTATGCTTGCTAGGCAAGGACTTTACCACAGAATTATCTGCCCATTCCTCTTCTGCTATGCCGCTTTGGTATTTCATTTCTCAATTCTGCAGCATTTGGGCAGCCCCTTCTTCCTGGTGTCCTTTTAGCACCTGAAACATGTTTCTGATAGCATTATGACAACAGAAATAGAATCTCGTGGCTGGTCTTCTGCCTCTTGCCTCTGCAAACCAAGTTCCATTCATCCATTTCTATTCTCTTCCAACTAAAACTACCTTCTGTGGGTCTCTTTGGCTCAGCCTTCAGCAAAGGTGGAGGACAAAGGACAACTTGCTGTAGTTCTCTCCTTCCATTCTGTGGGTCCCCAGGAATTGAACTCAAGAGATTGAACTCAGGTTTCGGGCCTGGCAGCAAGCTCCAGCAGCAGTCACATCTAACCTGCTGAGCTATCTCAGCGGTCCCCATAAACTAACTTAATATAATTACTACCTCAGTGTCCGTTTTTAGGCCTGATGTAAATCGTTTGAAACTCAGTTGTTTCTTGCCACCTTTGGCCTGGCTAAAACATCTCCCTTTCGGGTGGATTTCTGGCTTACACAGCCTGCATGTTCCTCATTCCATTGACCCACAAACCAAACACACCCCAAAGCTGCTGGCCCCGATAAAATCTAATTGATGAAGTCAGACAATGCCGCTATGTCCCTCCCTTCCACATTGGCTTTTTTTTTTTAGCAGATCACAGCTTGTGGTGTCAAGGGTTGGAGGGGAAGGCCAGCAGGCTGACCTAAAGGAGCATTTGCAAATGCAGATTTTACTGGGACTATTTTATTGAAGGGAGGGGTCTACCTGGATGGAGGCGGAGCCTGCCACTCCTCAGAGAGATACCTTCGCTCTTATTTTCCAGCTACACTACAGGTGCCTGAGGCCAAAGACTGTTTTGCAATCAACTTTTCCATTCAGGGTCCAGCCCAGGGCCCGATGGTGAAATGTTTAACCCAAAACCCCACCAGGGACATCCATCCAACAGGGCAAGTTCCGAGCACCTGTTGCCTTCCCAGA
This sequence comes from Mus minutoides, assembly GCA_902729485.2. Taxonomy (NCBI): domain Eukaryota; kingdom Metazoa; phylum Chordata; class Mammalia; order Rodentia; family Muridae; genus Mus; species Mus minutoides. The sequence continues at coordinate 236,870 of LR749537.1, forward strand.
TGTCACTAGGGCCAAGGGTGAGCCCGGGTGGCTCTTTTCCCTGGGGTTTTGGCAGGGTTCTTGACTCTGAGTTCTGAGCTACACTTTTACAACTCTGTGCTTGAATTTATCAAAAGAGATAGGCTAAGCGTGTGTTGGGGGGGTACTCCAACCTGGAAGAGACAGCCCCGCCATGTGCCTGTTTTGTCAACCAGGCAAGAAGGAATCTTTCCTCGACTCATCTGGAATTCACTTCCTGAGGTTGCCTTCTCCCCCAGCAGGTGCCACCACTCATTTGCAACATACAGAAACAGCAAATTGCTCCACACCCCGGGAGCTCCGCCAGCTTTCCCGCCCGAGGGCGTGGTGCTCGGAGGAGAGCCGCCTCCCGGTTGCGCCAACGCAGGACACTTCTCGCCAGCCTTTGACTCTTCTCTCACCTAACCGCTGCAGCGACTGGCAGCCTGGCGACCGGCCTCGCCGCCGCTGTAAGCAAGAATTTCTTCTCACAAAAAGAAGGAAAGAGTGGCCGGGAAGGAGTAGAAGCCCCAGCTGTCATTCTATGAAGCCAGATTTTTAACTCACCCTCTACTACTCTACACATCAGAAGAGAAACTGGGGTCGGGTGTGGTGGCACACGCCTTTAATCCTAGCACTCAGGAGGCAGAAGTATGCAAACTTCTGCGTTCGAGGCTAGCCTGCTTCATAGAGCAAAATCCAAGACAGCCCGGGCTACACAGATAAACTAAAAGGTGGGAGGAGGAGGAAGGGAAAGAAGAACCTGTTATAGATATATACCTGTGGCTTCCACGTCCTAGTTTGCTACCGCTGTATTTCAAACAAACAAAACAGTCTTATACCCAAATTAGCCTGTTTCTAAGGAATTCAGGGTTAAAAGAAAAACAAAAGTTCCCTGGAGTTTTAGATTAGGAATGTTTCTAGATGGTTCTTGAAGCCATGCACAGTTGTTATAGACACACTCAACATACCCTGTGGCCTTATTTAAAGTCGGTGCTTATGGGAGTGTTTCAGCTGCCTGGGCAGAGAGTTCAAGTGGCATTGATAGTCCTTGTCTTCACCCGTGCTCATCAAGGTAAATAACTCTGGCTTCCTCAGCTGGCCCAAGGTTGAGCTGAGATCAATCCCTCTTGGTTTGGGAAGTGGACTGTTTGCACCCCAAAAACGGGGGGGGGGGGGTGGGACCTACCAGCTACTTCCTAACAATGGCTTTTGAATTGTAAAATGTTGGTCATGTCCAAAGAGCATTGTTTAAAAAGGGGGAGGGGGCCGGGGTTGGCCATGGCAGCCACCTTCCAGTAACTCACCAAAATGATGAACACAAAGGGAAAGAGGAGAGGCACCCGGAATATGTTCTCTAGGCCTTTTGGGAAACATGGCTTCATTCATACATGCGAATGAATCTACAAGAAGGGTGATATTGTAGACATCGAGGGAATGGACACTGTTCAAAAAGGAATGCCCCATAAGTGTTACCACGGCAAACCCGGAAGAGTCTACAATGTCACCCAGCATGCCATGGGCATCACTGTAAACAAGCAAGCCAAGGGCAAGATTCTGGCCAAGAGGATCAATGTGCAGATTGAGCATGTCAAGCGCTCAAAGAGCAGAGATGGCTTCCTGAAGCAAGTGGGTGAAGGAGAGTGATCAGAAGAGAAAGGAAGCCAAGGAGAAGGGCGCCTGGGTGCAGCTGAAGGGCCAGCCTGCGCCACCCAGAGAAGCACACTTTGTGAGGACTAATAGAAATGAGCTGAAGCTGCTAGAGCCCATTCCATGTGAATTCATGGCCTAGTGTACAAAAAAGAAATAAACGACCAGGACTGCAAAGTGTTAAAAACAAACAAACAAACAAACAAACAAAACCCGAGAGGGAGGGGGAAGAAAATGCCCTGAGTGATAACAATTATTGTGCCTCTGCTATACACCAGGCTCTCCTGGGTGCCGAGGATGGCATGATGACCCCAAGGAGTGGTTCCTGATCTCTTAAGTATGATGAGAAGGCCACAGATAAAGGTGTAATTACAGATTGATGTCAGAGCTAGGGAAAACAACACCTGGGATTTGAGAATTAGGGACAGGGTTGGAGGAGTGTCCCCAAGCAGAGGACGAATACGAGGAAGAAATGTACACACACACACACACACACACACACACACACACACACACACTTTCTTGTACAACTCCCTTATTTATAGACAAGGAAACTGAGGCTCAGCAGACCTAAAAGATTTGTCCAAGGTCGAGGCTAATTTTAGAAACAGGCCAACTGCAACGCCCAATCCCTTCCTGCTAAAAGCACATGGAGTTTATTTATAGCTCGGTTATAGATTACCCTAATTCATTTGGCCAATAAAATGCAGAACATTGAGTTCAAAACCACATCCCTTAAGACCACAGCATAAATAACGATGAGGGTCTTAATATGGATGATACCTTTTCATTAAATACAGAATTCTCATCCTAACAAAATTTCCAGCGGTTCAGATTAAGAGAAGATCAGGTCGTAACCCCTGTATAAAATATCCTGGCAGCGCTAACTGTTCGGTGCTAATTTGAGTGTGAGCTGTGTGTCCCGGCTGACTTCACACCCCAGCTAGAGTTTCAGACCTATACGTGGCGTTGGGGTGAGACCCTGGAGATGAGCTGCTGGGGGCTGTTTGTGCTCTCCACTGTGTGCGTGAGCTGCATGAAGAATCCTTTTGAGAAGCCCGGCAGTTTCCTCTGGCAACTTATGCGAGAAGGGTGCGGGGGGTGGGGGGGGGTGGGGAACACCGGGGAAGGAAGACGCTGTGACCGGAGGTTACCTCTGAGCTGGACTGCGGGGGTGGGAGGGAGAGTGCAAGACAGTCTTTTTACTCCAGACTGCGTGTAATTTTAATCGCACGTATTCGCACACTGTGCATGCAATATACATATTATTTATTTTCTCCAATAAGATTTTAAATAGGAGTAAAATCCCTATAGAACAAAGGTGACTTTCGGCAGATGTCAATATTTATCCACGACTAGAAACCTCTAACCACCGTAGGCTCCCAGGTTGAAAACGTGGACTCCAAGCCACCTTGCCCAGGGTTAAGAAAGTTGAATGCGTTAGCAGGAGGGAGGGTCGCCGCACTTGCTCGCACCCTGGGATCGCGAGCCCGCAGGGAGAGTGTGCGCTTTCTGGCAGGCTCACCCCCCACGTCCTCACACGCCCACTAAGCGCGGATCAGCAAGGGTGGGACCGCGGCGGGGCGGGGCCTTTGGAGCCCAGACCCCACCTCTCCCCCTCCCTCCGCTCCGCCCGCGCTCGCCCCCCGCCCGCTCCCGGGGTGCCCGGCCCGCCCCCTCCCTGCCGCGCGCAAACGAACCTCGCGACGCCGCGCTCAGCGGTGGCGGTGGCGGCGACAGGCCGGGCGAGGCAGCAGGTTAGCCCGGGCCGCCCTACTCGGCAGGCGTCTCGGAAGTGCAAGCTACGCCGCCCGAGCCCTGCACCCGGGAAGCACTGGCCAGCCGGCCGCTCCCGAGGCTCGCTCCTCCAGGCGCTCGCAGGCATGCAGCCCGGGAGCAGGCGGAGCGCCCCGGGCCGCTACTGAGTCCGCTGAGCTGCGGGGACCAGCGCCAGCCGGGCCCCTCCCACCTCACCCAGGGGCCCACGAGCGACCGCCCTACACCTAGTCTTTGCGCGCAGCCCCGCCAGCGCCAACCCCCCGCGGGCTGGAGGGGCTCATGCAGCCGCCAAGGTAAGCGCGGACAGCGGGGGTACTGGGTCCTGAGGTCCCCAAGGCGCTGCGGACACTTGCGCTCGGCCGCCTCACTGATCAGTGGCTCCCCCAACCCGGTGTCTCATCTCGCACACTTAGGGTTTTTTGCCTCGGATGAATTGCCTTCGCACTTGGCAACAGGAAAGTTTTGTGGTTTGGTGTTTTTACTTTCCCCCCCCCAACCCACTAAGATGCTGCCCTGAGGGCAGTAGGCGCTGCGCGTGGCTGGGCAGACCCGGCGCCTGTCCCACCCACTGTGTACCGCTGGGAGCTCTCTCTCCTGCGCGGCCACCTCTTCCTGAGGCGAGAACCCCCCTGACCCACAGAGCTCTTGACAGATCTGGTCACCCCGCTGACTCACGGTGAAACCGGATTCTCTCACTTCACCCAGGCCAGGGTTGCAGAGCCTGGAAATGAACGCACCTGCCTGGGGGCTGTCGGCATTGTACATTGTACAGTGTGAGTGACCCTTGCCTAGGAGCGTCTGGTGTGCCAGACTTGGGGTGGTGGCTAAGGGGCAAGGGGTCCCAAAAGGTCCAATGTTCCTAAGAGGAAGGCAAGGTACCGCCAGGACTCAGCGCCTGACTTGAGCCATGGCTCATCCCTGAGTGTTAACTAGGGGAAGTGGACAGGTGTATTGGGGGACCGGTGCAAATATGAAAGACACTTGGATGCAACTCTCGATTGCATCTTACTAGAGTAGTTGCATTAGATTTTCTCGGAGAGAGAGTCAGTTTCCCGAGACTGGGACTTTAATGGGAGCCTGTGTGCTGTTATTATGTGGTGTGGTTTCGGAAGGCGTTGGATTGTATTTATTTTATAAATTGGGTGTCTTGAAGCGGATGGATTTGGGGAAATATCGCCATCTAGCGGAAATGGTGATCTGTACCTTCCTCACAAGCCATGAAGTTGGGCGTTCTCAAAGTTCCCCTATAGGAGAAGATGGAGAGACGGGAACTAGCCAATGTGTCCAGAAAGACTAGCTCTCTGAGTGCTCGGGCCATCCTGTAGGGCTTGAGCACCCGCTGCCCAGGGCCGAAAGATCAATTGTATTAGTGGCAGGATATCACCTCCAGGACTGCCATTTCCCTCTGTGTAGTTTTGGGTTCTTCTAGCAAAAACAAAGTAAACTGTCACCTGCCTTTGTCCCTCGGCATCTGGTCCAGGGATCTGGCAAGCCTGTCATGGTCACTTTACTACTCTCTAGTTCATCTGTACCTATAAAGGTGATTTGTGAGGTTAATGTTAAGCCCTGACTCCTAGAAAAGAGATTAGATGCTGAAGTGTGCTCTTAGGATAACTGAAGAAAGGGGAAAGAGCGTCACGCCATCTCCACTGAAAGGGAACAGTGTACCCCCAAATGGCCTCTTGGTTTTTTGTTTGTTTGTTTGGTTGGTTGGTTGGTTGGTTGGTTGTGTTTTTTTCACACACACAAGGGGAAGAATTTCTGCTGTTCAATCAGGCCTACTTCCCGGAATGACTGACAGGCAGGATGGCAGCAGTTGGACAAAGGCTCTGGGTGGGGCACCCATGCATCCCGGCCGGCAGGCTGCACATTCTTTATGGCTGGATTTGCTGCCACCTTCCAGGCCTGCGGATACTAGCAGGGAATGAGTTCTCTGTGTGAAGGGCACTCGGGCTCCTTGGAGAGCATCCTGGCTTTCTGCCTGTGATAAAGCTTGTTTTCTGGGCTGCAGTGGTAGTAAGCAGAGATCCAGCCTCTTTCTTTGCTCTGTTCTTGTAAGTCCTATGTATCCTGTGCTGTTACTTACTTTTCTGTGGAGCCAAAAATGACCTTGAACTTCTGATTTTCCCATCTCATCTAATACATCCATTCATGGGAATCAAACCCAAGGCTTTTTGCGTGCCGGGCAAAAAGTTACCAGCTGAGCCACATTCCAAGTTCCAGATCTCCCTTTTTCCAAAAACTGCCCCTTCATTTCCTTTGCAGATAAAGGCTGGCGGTATCGATCACTCCTAATACATATGTGGCTCATCTGTCCATCGTACCCCTACTATTCTGTCTTGGCTCTGTCTCTCCACTCGCCCATATTTGTTTAATAATCATGACAAAAGGGTTCCTAGACCAGCTTGGCATCTTATAAAGGGAGCATATTTGACTCTCATTGCTGCCTGCCCGGGATGTAGGCAGATACAGAAGGAAGGCGTTGGAGGTTCCTATTGAATGTGATTCCTGAGTCTGCTCTACAGCAGACTTCGGTAGCCTGGGTTCAAAATTAAAGAAGTAGATACTGCACATCCCTGACACCAGGACAGGGCGTGATCAAGCCAGGATGCTCACTGATACCAGGAAGCAGGCTGGCATTTTCATTTCCTGGGAAAGAAAGGATTCCAGAGATGTGTAGGGGCGTGGCCATAGTGCTGAGTCTAAAGCCTGTGGGTCTTAACCCCCTTGGGGATTGAATGACCTTTTCACAGGGGTCACATATCAGATATCCTGCATGTTACATATTTACATTACAGTTCATAACAGTAGCTAAATTACAGTTATGAAGTAGCAATAAAAATAATTTTATGGTTGGGAGGTCACTGTAACATATTAAAGGGTCACAGAGTTAGGAAGGTTGAGAACCACAGGTCTAAAGTGCTCTTTTCTGCTACATCCTTGCTAAATGAATTGGGTTCAAGCACATTTTAAAAACCACACATGGCTGCAGAATCTGGTCCTGCCTTAAAGTATGCAGGGTGGACAATGAAACAGGTATGTCCCTGAAACCTTCCAAAGTAGGTGTGGGGATGGGTACACCCAAGTGAAACCGCACATCTGGAGGAGGATTGTCAGAAAGCATCATAGGCTAACTGGGGTATGTTAATTCTACTAAATACATTAGGGCAAACCCCTTTTAAATGTAATTGTTCAGCTTACTTTTGTCTGCTTCTGTTTCTCGGAATCCTTGAGAATGGCTTCAAGTTTCAGACTTTTTTTTTTTTTTCTTGGTTTTTCGAGACAGGGTTTCTCTGGATAGCCCTGGCTGTCCTGGTGCTCACTTTGTAGACCAGGCTGGCCTCGAACTCACAAATCCGCCTGCCTCTACCTCCCAAGTGCTGAGATTAAAGGCGTGCGCCACCACGCCCGGCTGAGTTTCAGACTTTTCATTGTTTAGTCATTTAAAAAAAGAAATAAATAAATAACTGAGGTTATCCTGGTGAGGAGAGTCTCTGGTTCTCCCGTCTGTCTGGTTTCCAGCCCAAATAACAGATTCCTCTTTCCTTTGACCCACAGCCTGGTTCTATCCCTTCACTTAGCAGTAGACAGGGATGATGGGAAAGTTAAGGTCTGCTTTACCAAGGACACATGCAGAATCAGGCCGACTTCAGGTTCCTTGCTGACAAATGGACATCTTTAAGGAAGACACCTAGTTTCTTGGCTGTCCTTTGAGTGGAACATGCTGCACATGGCCTAATCAGGGCTGAGGGACAGGAAGTCTGGTGAGGTATAAAAGTTCATTATGAGGAGGAGGAGCAGTTTTGAGATTTTCGGCAGAAATTGACTATGTAAATGCAAAAGTCTTTAATTTAAAACATTTTAGAGGCACTGCTAATTGATGAGCCTACAAAGGCCTGCCCTCTGAATGGAGAATAAAGAGTTTATGAAGAGGGTTAACTGAAGAGTTTCCCCATTGGGTTTTTCTGTGGTCTTCACTTAGCTATTTAAGCGTGGCTGCCCAGGGGTAGAACTTTCAAAAATCAAAATAGTGCATTAGCCAGGGTATGAAAATTAGAGGGGAAACAGAAGTCCCTGAAAAGAAAAGATTTTAGTAAAACAAGTCTAATTCTTTTAGATTCTGTGTCCTCCGAGGGTCATAGCAGAGAGCAACAAATTGGAGAGAGAAAGCTCTAAAATGTGTCGCCTTGTGTTTCCCTGGAGCATTTTAATAGTCACTATGTTTGTTCATCTTCCAGGCTGCTCAGATCTCAAATTCCTCTCAGGAGCTTGCCCTGGCTGACAGGAACAATTTGTCCTGTTACCTGATAGTGCTTTCTGCTCTTATCTATGTGCACAGAGCCGATGTGCTGCAGCCCTCCATGTACCATTACCTCCCTCTTAGCATGATGGCCTCACGGAGGACGGACGCAAGCACGCTTTGCTTTGTTTGTCCATAGGCATGTTGAAGAATCTCTTCCTTGGTGACTTGTTAGGTGCCACAATCACACACACACACACACACACACACACACACACACACACACACCCACCAAGACTGAGGTGGCAGCCTGATAAGCCTTCATCGCTTAACATGCGTCAGCCAAACTTGAGGCATTCTGTCAAGGGATGCAATTTCCTTGTAAACTTAATACACAGTACTTAATACACAGTACTCAGCACCTCGTGCCCAGTATGAACTCTTCCCTCCTGAGCACCTGTTTAAAAGCCTTGACATCACAACGTACAAGTTGCTTTTGCAAAGTCTGATTCTGTCTGCCAACGTTTGGTAGCGCACTTGGTCTTGCTGGCTAACGTTCCCCTGGCAAGGATACCCATGTTAATCTGTTTAAAGGCTGGCTTTCGAGCACCCAGTATGCATTTTCTGCCCTTGATGGTGTCATCCTGAAAAATAGATTGCTTTTACAAAAACATAACCAGGGGACACTTGAAACCACATGAGGATTTTTTTTAATGCATAGCTCATTGACAGGACCACAAAAATTACAGGGTTTCTTTGCAGTAGTTGGTACGTTGGAGAGAATAATAATTAATATTTGAAGCCGGGCGTGGTGGCGCACGCCTTTAATCCCAGCACTCGGGAGGCAGAGGCAGGCGGATTTCTGAGTTCGAGGCCAGCCTGGTCTACAAAGTGAGTTCCAGGACAGCCAGGGCTATACAGAGAAACCCTGTCTCGAAAAAACCAAAAAAAAAAAAAAAAAAAAAAAAAAAAAAATTAATATTTGGACATTTGGGTGGGTAATATGTTTTTATTCTCATTTAACTTAATACCTTTGGTGGAAGAAGGTAGAGTATGAATAATAAATAGAGTTTTGGAGCAAATGTATTGCTGAGAGACTAGCTCACCCACAGCTATGAGATTCATGGTGGTGACATCTCTTACAGGCCCACCCCTGCTAGGCATGGGTGGGTCATTTTTGTCCTAGGATATGAGAGTCATGAGAGTTTAGCTTACCTTGTCACAGTCACAATCGGTCATTGCCACAGAAACAGTTTGCTGTTTTGACTTCAGAAATTCTGTCCGTTGTGTTGGGACTGTGTCCTTGAGGCTCGTGCTTTGGGTTTTTAGGAAGTGCTTGGATCTCAAAGGCTCTGGTTTTATAATGGGTTAATCCATTTGTGGACTTGACAGTGTGACCGCAGGGAGGGAGTGGAATGGAAAGGTTAGGAGACAAGACACCATTGGAGGGGTGGGTGACTGGGAGAGTACTTTTGAAGGATGTAGTCTGCCCTTACACTTTCTCTGCTCCTCTCTGCTTCCTGCCCCTATGAGATGAGTAGCTTCTGCCATCAAGATAAATGGCCTCACAACAGACCTAGAAACAATGGAGATGAAGATTCTGGTCTGGCATCTCTGAAACCACGAAGCAGAGTAAATAAATGCACTTTGAGATGCTTTCCTAGCTGTAAGGTGTTGACATATGCTTGACATATGCCAGCACTTGGAAGGAAGATGCAGGCGGATCTCTGACTTTGAATCCTGGTCTACAGAGTGAGTTCCACAACAGTCAGTGCTACACAGGGAAACCCTACTTCAGAAAGAGGAGGAAAAAAAAAACTCAGTGCTTCCTTCTGGTAGTTATCATAACGATGCTAAACTGACTACTCTGTGTCCCATCTTAGGATCATATGACAGGGATAGCTAGTGGTGACACACTCCTATAATCCCAGCCCTTAGAGGCTGAAGCAGGAGGCTCTTGAATTCAAGGCCACCCTTGGCTATGTAAGAAGTTCAAGGCCAGTTTCGGGTTCGACAATGTTTTCATTTTTCTCTGCTGGGACTATTTTGAGAAAAGAGCTCCTGATTGCAGGATCCTGGCGTCTTCTTGAGTATCTGCCATTGTAGAGCCTATTGACTTGGCCCCTGGTGAAGGAAGGGGTTGCCTCTGCCCACCAGCCTGAGTTAAGAGTATGCAGGAGGCTGGGCAGTGGTGGTGCACGCCTTTAATCCCAGCACTCGGGAGGCAGAGGCAGGCGCATTTCTGAGTTTGAGGCCAGCCTGGTCTACAAAGTGTGGTTCCAGGACAGCCAGGGCTACACAGAGAAACCTTGTCTCAAAAAACAAAAAACAAACAAACAAAAAGTATGCAGGAGGAAGGAAGTGAAGCTTAAGGCAGGCAGATGCCCTTTGTATCCCCCTACACATACACACACACACACACACACACACACACACACACACACGGCCAGAAGACCCATGGCTTACAACCTGAGACTGCCCTGGAATGGGCGTGGGCTACAGAGATTACAGAGAAGAATCTGGCCCAACTTAATCATTTTCTTGTTGTCTAATTTTTCATGGTGATCTAGGACATGCTTAAACCCAGGAAAGGGTACTGTGACTACTTGGCAGAAAAATTTAAAAAGCTCTTACCATCCGAAAGAGAGATGAAGAATTCTATAAGTCTTTCAACTTCTGACATGACTTAGGAGGAGGCAAGGGGAGGATGCTAAGGGAGATACTCCTTTTCTAAGGACATCTTTCTATTTGTGTTAGTGTCTGTAAAATAGTATTCCTTTAAACATGTTCCTATTTCTAATGCACAGTCCGTCAAGAGGCATATGGGATGTATTACTGAGCAGACAGGAAAAGATCAACCTTGCGTGAGATGAGGCACTTCTGTGGCTTGGTGAGAAGGGACACTGGCCTTGGCATCAGGAAGCCTGGCTTTAGGCTCTGCCCTGACATGTGCATTCCTAGGGATCTTGGGAGAGTCACTTTACCATCCTGAGTCTTGGATGCATTTATAAACAGGGACTGGCTACGTCCACTTGCATAGTTAAGGCGATTCTGTAGTCGTCTATAGAATTATTTCTTGTAATGAGGACTCACTAGGCCCTAAAACCTACCCAGCATCAAGGTTATCTAGGGGTCCTTACAAGGTGCTGTGGGTTTCCCCCTTTTCCACATTTGTAAAGGCCCTTCTAGAACCTGGCCACGTGGTAGGCATTCTATAAAAACCCAAGCAAAAGTCTTTGTCCAGGGTACTCAACTAATGTTGGAAACTACTTTCAACACTTGCTATGGTTCTGTGGCTGTTCTGAGTGGAGTTCTGAACTCCTCGACTCCTTACATCAACCTCCTGAGGGAGCTGAAGGTACATTCATCCCCCTTTACAAATCTAGTCTTTCCAGACTGAGTAACCTTAGCCCAGGATGCTGTATTCTCTCTCTCATACAGAAGATGAGGCAGTGTTCTCCCTCTTAGGTAAAAAATAAGGATCAGAGCAGTGGTGGGGAGGAAGGTCACCCGAGTATGCTTCCTTTCAGACGGGTCCCTCCCTCACCTCCTGTCAGCAGGGACTCTTCTGAACTTTCTCTCCCCTCACCATACCGAGCAGTTTTGGATTTGATTAATACCCTGAATGCCTGTTCCTCCTGCTAACTGTCCACGGAACTTGTGCTTGGCACTGAATTGTTCATTAATACAAATAGTGTAGCTATCTGCTGCTGAGGAGAAAGACACAGACTGGCTCACTGTCCGTTCCCACAGTTGCCATGTGGTGGATAAGTGGTTTCAAGCCAGTTCAGCTGTCAGGAAGTTACTGGAATAGAGAGAAGTAAGGGCTGTGTGGTCCACTCATTACGGGAACTGTGTATTTTGTGTGTATAGGAATACAAAAGCTGCTTTTAATTTTCTAAGAATTTATTTATTTTCATTTTATCTGCATGACTGTTTTGCCTTTGTGAATGGATGTGCACCAGGCTCGTGCCTTAATCCCCTGGAACTGGAGTAATGGATGGTTGTGAACCATCTTCACACATGGGTGCTGGGAACCTAACCCTGATTCTATGCAAGAGCAGCAAGTGCTCTCAACTGCTGAGACATCTCTCTTTTAATTTTTTTTTTAATTACTTGGTGTGTGTGTGTGTGTGTGTGTGTGTGTGTGTGTGTGTGTGTGTGTGTTAGAGGTTAGAGAACCGAGTCAGTTCTTTCCTTCTACCATGCAGGTCCCAGGGATGGAACTCAGGCTCTTGCGCTTGACAGCAAGCATCTTTACTCACTGAGCCATCTTATTGGCTGCTTCAAATGACAGGCTGTTATTAAATGGCTTCAGGGTATGGTTTCAGGTATATCACTGTTGGAGAATTTCATGCTGACAGTAAAACATCAAAATGTCACTTCTCAAATAACATTTCCCACTTGCTCAGCAATATTTCCACTCGGGGAATGCAGAGACGTTACGGATGAAGCTTCAGATCTGTTCGAAAGTCAGATGTTGGGCAAGGACACTTCATTACAGAGACAGCAGGAGTTCAATAAGTCCCTACAAGGGGACTGCAGTACTAGAAGACCCATCTGCCACATCCCAGAGGCAGTCAGACCATTCAAGTGTAGGAGCTGAAGACAGGGAGTGATTAGACCACACTGCTAAAAGTAAGCAGTCCTCATCCCCAGATAGATTTCCTCACATTTACAGCAGCATCTTCAAAAGGTTGATGTTCGACACTGACAATTAATTTACAATGTCCCTGCTAGTCTACTGGGCTTTGTAGGAAGAAGAATTGGCAGTTTCATACACTAAAGGTTAGGTGTTTTAGGATCTTCGACAAATAGCTCAAGAGAAGAAAAAGTAGGGGAAGAGACTTTGATCATGGCATGCCGGTGGCGTTCCAGTTAATCATCCCAGTAGGGAGATGTAGGGGCAACACTGGAAGAAGACAAAAGGTGCGTCCAAGGGTTTGCTAAGGATCTTGAAGCAGAGATGGACTGAGACATAAAGATGGGAAGGTGGCCCTAGAAACTGCCAGGAGATCATAAGGAGGAGTCCAATGCAGCCTTGATTCAGACCAGGAAAACAGAGCACAGGGAACACAAAACAGGCCCTTGCTTCTTTTCAGAGCAAGAGAAAGCTTATGCCATGGGCCAGAGTTGTAGAGCATAGCTAGGAAGCAACTGGTACTGTATCTGAGGCATCCTGGCAGCGGGAACCGCACTGGCCGATCTGAACTCTCCGAGGAAAGGTGGGAATCGAGGCCTAGGAAGAGACATAACTGTTGAAAGTCACCTCACAGCCCTCATATGTGTCATTTTTCGTTTCATGCATCTGTATATATGCACATTGGCTTTGGCTGGTGAACTCAACTGTTCTCTATTCCTGCTATGTTAGAGGGTTCACAGAATGATTAATAGGACACGCCCACTGTAGAGGGAACAGTCAAAAGGCTGATAGGTTTTTGCAATATTATTGTTATATTAAGAAGGATAGATAGGTTGATTGATAGATACATGGATGGATGGTTTGATGTGTTCTTATACACACATGGAAATAGAAATATATGGATAGCTGTGGGTTAACTGTTACTGCATCCAGGAAGATCACGTGACACTGAATTTTCTAACATGGACCTATATTATAATTTCATTTTCTATAAATATATTTGGTACTGGACTAAAGGAAACTAGAAGGCCCCCCCCCCGAATTTGTTCTTCCATCATGTTCTTTCCTAAGAAATCATCTTTCTCTCTTCCTAGCACAGTGAATACATCCATGCCGATGTGGGGGGATGGATTTTTGTGAGGTCCCAAGGAGAGCACTCCATGCACACACCCTAGGTCTACCAAGCTGATCCTTCCGTCCCTGAAGACACTCTAACTGTTCTAGAAGTAGACTAATAGGCATGAAGGCTGACCTGTGTATGGGTCTGTTAGTTTGCCCAAGAAATAAAATCTTGACAGAGGCTGTTTTAGATGCTATGAGGCTGATACTGATGGAGAAGAGCATTGTGGGTAACAGGTGAACATCTGTGGTACAGGAGCTCATGCTTTGCAGTCAGTTGTCCTGTTTAAAAGATGCTCCTGGCCTCCATTGCCCAAAGCCTCTCAGCTTTGTAAGGCCCATGTTGTCTGGTAACCATAGGGATGTGCTGCAAACTCAAGGCTCCTGAGGACCTTCTTGGGCACTGTCATCCTCTGTCGAGATGCCAGGTCCTCTGCTGAGCTGCCTAGTGCAGACCAGGCCCTCTGCTGCTCACAGGGTACCTCAAGCCCAGCTCAGAGCGCTTGGTTCTTAGAGTGAGATAGAAAAACAATACATTGACAAAAGAAATGTTTCTTTTGTGAGTAAAAAGTATTGCTAATCTGATGATACATATTTAAAGACTTTCAGAAGTGGCTGGAATTTGCAAATATGTTTTTTTTTCAGTACATGTGACAGTGTCCCAGTGGAATGCTACCTCGGTTTCTAAAAAAGAACTATTGAAAAAATCACAGTTGATTGGTTCTTCTACGAAAAGTAACATTTAAATTTTGGAGAAAAAAATCTGTACATTTTAATTACCAAGAAGTTATCCTCCTGGTAATGGAAAAACCATCAAAACAAAAATAGCATGTACACATAGAAAGAAAAGAGGTCAGCCAGAAAAGCTAGGAAAATGAAGAGGACCAAATGATTCACGGAGCATGCTGCAAGAGTCTCCAAAGTCTATGATGAGGTGTGTTTGCACACGTGTGCGAGCATGTGTGTGTGTCTGTGTGTGTCTGTGTGTCTCTGTGTGTGTGTGTGTGTTTTGCTGGATCAAACCCAGAGTACTGCATACACCAGGCATTTACTGTACCACTGAACCCTACTCCCAATCCCTGAAGAAGTTCTGAGTTGCCAGAGCGATGACAGCAACTTAAACATGCTCTGGGAGCAAATACATGGGGAGAGTCTTTCTCCTAACCTGACGGCAGTGACCATGGAGAGGAAGTCTCACGGCTGCCTGTCCTACTGTCTGTCGACTGTAGGGAAGAAGACAGTGATGACAAGGAAGGACGGCAGTGATGTCCTCATGACCAGCATGGACAACTGTCCTTGCACTTGGCTCTTGTGCACGTACTGTCTCAAACCCACACAAGGAGCTTTGTCTGGGCAGTGGGTCCCCCTTAGTGCTCACTCTGATAGAATGTGCACTGCATTACTATCGCTAAGCACACTGTAGAGTGTCCATTATCTGGATGAAGCACACAAGCTTCTATAAGGAAAACATGAAATGGGACAATTTAGTGGGAAAAAGGCCAAGAAGCCTGAAGGCAAAGGAAGAAACCTAGGGATGAGTTCCGTGGCCTTCAAAATCCCGTCCAGCAAGGCTCCACTCGAAAGATCATTTATAAGAGTTTGGTTACCTGCTTTCTTTCAAAAATGTGAGCAGTGTTATTCCTTATGTGCTCTACAAATAGTTGAAGGTTAATTAGCAGAGTAACTGAATATAGTAATTCTGCCAGTCTCCTTCAGACAAAAAGAATTAGAAATATTTATATTAGGGTAAGTAGCAGACCATTATCTATGAATGTGACCATTAGGTTTTTTTTTTTCATTTATGAAATTGGGAATTCAGAAAATAGATATGTATAATGTGGTCATAGCATATGATTTGGAATCTGGGGTTGAAATCCAAGTTCCAGTAAGTCTATTGCTGGGCTGAATTGTATGAACTTCAGTTTTTCCCTTTTTGAACAGTGGGCATAATTTCTGCTTCCTGTAGCTATCATGAAATTTTACAGAAAACTTGTGATTAAGTAGTAGCTGTTGTTATTAACCCTGTGGTTTTTTGTGGGAAGAGAGAGAGAGAGAGAGAGTTTGGTGGCCCCAGAGTAGGGGGAAGGGAATTGTCAATGATTAGAATTCCTCAGAGGCAAGAAACAAAGATAGGCTAAGCCAGTGCTTTTCTGGATGGAGAAGTAGGAACAGTGGGGAATCCCTCAGGACTGATTGTGCACCCAGACTTAGCTTAAATTTACATAGATTATCTGAAGAAAGAAAGGTCAGATGGTTCCAACCTGCAGATGAGATGCAGGTACTGTGGAGGCCGCAAACAAGTGCTGATTAACTACAGGGCGAGCTTAAATTAAGGCTGAGAGAGAAAACACAAATGAAGCTTTGCAGGCACATGCCCAAATTAATGCATTTACAATAACATAACCCAAGCCCAGGCTGTTTATAGTCACACAGGGGGATCATGAAGGTCTTTATAGTTTGTTAGCTAAAGGCCAGATGCTCTGAAACTGCTAACATTGGATCAGAAGTGGTACTGAACACCAAGCCGAAACATAATGTTCTTCCCAGGCCGTAATCCAGACCTGACGGTTTATGTCCTTCCACTGCAGACAAATATCTCAAGGCTGTGGAAGGCTGAGCAACCTTTAGTCACTCCAAAGAGCATCTTTCACAAGAAGCTGCCCTGCTTTGTTCCTTTAGGGCTTTCCTATGGGAAGATGAAGGCAGAGAGGTGATAGGTTCAAAGCCTGGACAAACTTGAAGGTCATGGTGGACTCTAACAAAGGCTGCTTCGTCAACTCAGAGATAGTCCGACCCCAGTAGCCCTTGAGAGAGCAACGAGGAATCAGACGGGTAAATTTAAAAGGATAGGTTCGCACTTGGAGGTATAAAGTGAACAGATCCAGTTCCTCAAGATGCAGTGTGAGTTAAGTTTTGAGGGTGTTTGTGTGTTTGCACGCACACATGTGAGTTTCTGGGATCACACTCAGACCAGGCAAGTAATTGATAGTTGACAAGGCAAGCACTTTGCCAAATGAACTGTCTTCCCTGTCCCCTCTCCTACTTTTTCAAAGCAGAAAAAGAGCATAGAACACTCCAGAAGATTTATCAGATTCATAAGTGAGAGGTGAACAGTGGATTGAGAGCCACTGGCAATCCCCATTTAAGGTGGACAAAAATGCCTGGGACCAATATTGGACCAGTCGCGTCCTCTCTATCCAGGGATCTGTTTGTATACGTGAGAGAAATCTATGAAGAATGTCATGATTTGCCCTAGCTGAAACAAGTTTCGTATTGCCCAGAAGAACCAAGGGAGACCTGTAGGGGTGGGCCATCACATGATGCTCTCCATCAGCCCAGAAAAGCTTACCAGTTAAATTCAACTTCAGTGAAAACAGTATGTCATCTCTGTAAACAGCCTCTGCCCCAACGTGTAGTAATATCCACCTTCCCCTTAGGTCACCTCCGAGCTCAGCCTGTATTGGATCCAGAACACACCTGGCTATGCTTGATGGCCTGTCTTAAAAGGGGAAGAACACAACCAGGGGTTCCCCAATAGCACCTCTCTCAGGAAAGATTTTTCGAGGGAGGGAACAGTATCTCACTAGCTCCGGCTATCCTGGGACTCATTTTGTAGACCAGGCTAACCTCGAAGAACTCAGGGAGATCTATCTGCCTGCCTCTCCCCACTGAGTGTTGGGATTAGAGGCCTGCACCACAACGCCCAGCTTGGGTGACTATTTCTGACCACTCAGCCACCGTTTCCTCCTCTGCACAAGGATCATTACGGAACCTATCTTACCTGGACATGTACACCAGCACAGCATAAGAACAAAACAAGGGCCTGGAGAGATGGCTTAGTGGTTAAGAATATCTATTTCTCTTCCAGAGGAACCGAGTTCAGTTCTCAGCATAGCCAACGTCACATGGCTCATAACTGACTGTTACTCTAGGTCCAGGGACTCCAACAACCATGACCTCTGCAGGCACTTACAGTCACATGCATATAGATACACATTCATACACATGATTAGAAAAAGACCAAATCAAAATATTAGCCATGATCACTAGAAACAAAGCCT
The DNA here is from genome assembly GCA_902729485.2 of Mus minutoides. Classification (NCBI taxonomy): domain Eukaryota; kingdom Metazoa; phylum Chordata; class Mammalia; order Rodentia; family Muridae; genus Mus; species Mus minutoides. The sequence goes on from LR749537.1 coordinate 254,358, forward strand.
TCAAGACACTTGAAAATTCTCGTTGCCAGACAGGACAGTCCATCCTGAACAGATAGCCACGGAGCAAATGGTTAGCTGTTGAGAGGAAAGACAGTTTTCTCTAAGGGTATATATCCCCTGATAAACTAACCGGTGAAAGCCCACATACCCAAGAATATTTATGTTTGGGCAACATAGATTGGTCTTGAAGGATTTAAGAAAAATAGACACAAATTTGGATAGGTAAGGAAAGGGGTTCGGGGTGGGGGTTAAATATGATTAAAACACATAGGAACCTCCAAACTCAAAGCTGGAAAAATAAAAAGTTGGCTCTTGGGCTGGAGGGATTTCTTGGTGCTGAAGAATGCTTGGTGCTCTTACAGATGACTAGAATTTGGTTTCTGACACCTCTGTAGGGAGGCTCACAATTTCCTGTAATTCCAACTCCTAGGGGATGAGACACCCTCTTCTGGCCTATGTCAGCACCTGCACACAGTCACAGATATATAATATGCATACACACACACACACACACACACACACACACACACACACACACACA